>JAQZBX010025817.1:0-29302 GCA_029593785.1 Cabassous unicinctus | reverse complement strand
TATTTTTAAAAAATAAAATTGTATTGACGTCTGTCATTCATACATGAACATACACAAATGATAAATGCATAGTAAAAATTTTGAATTTACAAAACAAACATGCGTGTCATCATACAAGACTTCCCTACATCTCCCCACCACCACCTTGTACTGTTGTGAAACATTTGCTACAAACTATGAAAAAGCATCATCAAAATATTACTACCAAATATAGCCCATATCTTACATTTGGAGTATTTTCCTCCAACCCACTCAATTATTAACACACTGCATTATCATTATATATTTGTTATTAAGGAGAAAACATCCCATATTTGTCCTTTTAAGCACAGTCCATTACATCCATTTCCTTATCCTTTTTATCTAGGCCATGAAGGACTCTAAAGATCATGAAACAGAGACAGCAAATGATGTGATAAATTGGGCCTATGGTAGGGATGGAGAAAAAGCACTGATAAACATTTGGATCTAAAGACTCCCCAAATCTCTCTTCTTTTTTTTTTTCGTTTTCTTTTTGATCATTTTCTGTTCTGTTTTATCTTCTGGGTCTTCAAAATCTTAGAGGTTCTGAAGCAGTGATTCCAGGAGTGTCTGAGAACTGGCCGGCCTGCTGGACCCCAGAACCTCCTCCTCAGCCATTGTGTGTGGGGGTCCACAACAGCAGGGCACCACTACCCTGGGCCCCATAATTCCAGCCACACTCATGTTCCCAGCCTACCTCTGGGTTTCTGGAGGATCTGCATGCATTTCTGGCAGGTCCCTGCACAGCTACCATCCTCCTTTGGTTTTATATCATATCTTATATGTCTCTCTTTTAACTCTTTTAGTAAAACCTACTGATAATCTTCATTTCCACACTCTCCACCAAGCCTCTCTCACCTGCCTTTTCCTTTCAAGGTGCCACACTCTTTTTAATATTTCTTGTAGGGCCAGTCTCTTTTTGATGAACTTTCAGTTTCTATTAATCTGTGAACATTTAAAAATCTCCTTCATATTTTAAAATCTCTCTCATTTTTGGTGGACAGTTTTGGTGGTTAAAGTATTTTGGGCTGCATTTTTTGCTTTTGCTTCATTAAATATATCATACCACTGCTTTCTTTCCTGCAAAGTTTCTTCTGAGAAAGAAATAGTCTTATTGCAGATACCTTGTATGTGATGAATCATGTTTTTCTTGCAGCCTTCAAAATTCTCTCTTTATCTTTGGTATTTGACATTCTGATTAGTATATGTGTCAGCATAGGTCTATTAGGATGTATTCTGTTTGTAATCATTGTACTTTTAGGACATATATAATTTTGTCTTTCAAAACAGTTGGGAAATTTTCATCTATTAGTTTCTCAAATAACTGTTATGCCTCTTTTCCTTTCTCTTTTAATCCAGGATGCCCATGACACATACATTTGCCTGCCTTGTGCTGTCATTCAAATCCCTGAGACATGGCTTAATTTTTTCTCTACCTTTTTTTTCTTTTTTGTGAAATTGTTTGACTTCCAAGTGAAACTTCCTATCTCTTCCTTCTCTGGGAATCTTTATATGCTCTGCTTGTTTTTCTGCAGCATTTTCTCCCCAGCTTCTATGATTGTTTAAATTTTCTCCCTCACCCAGTGTCCCATTTTCCTTGAAGTTTTCATTCTGGGACACTCTTGTCTTGCAGCAATTCAATTTAACCCTCTTCCCTCCTTCTCTCCCTTTCATCTCTATCTATCTCTATCATCTCTATCTCTATCTCTAACTCTATCTCTATCTCTCTCTCTAACTATCTCTATATCTATCTCTAACATCTTTATCTCTATCTATCTCTACCTCTTTCTCTCCCCTGAAAATACTCTGCCTCTGGTTTCCTCCCCATTAGGGTATCTCTCCAGAAAAGTCCATTTTGCATTTTTGTGGTTCAGCCAACAGAAACTGGATTGAGTGAGTAAGCCACTTGTCAGATATAGCTTCCATTTTTCCCCTGGGGCCCTTTTGTATTTATAACTTCCAAGCAGATTGTATTGCACCTTGGGTCTCTAACAATTGGGAACCTGTGCCTGGGTATGCATGGGGTTCTAACATGCTGTGAGTGTTTCTATAGTGTGCGATGCTCATGGGAAGGAGGGATTCCATCTGCTTTGTCTCAGAGGCTGCACAGGACTGAGGGGTAGTGAGAAGGACTGGTGTCCCAGGATGGCAAATTCCTACGTGATAATATTTTCTTTTATTTTGCTTCAGCATTTGTGGAGTCCTTCTTCAATCTACCATCCTCCAGAATTTTAAGCAAGTGGGACTTTTTCTTTTATTTGTTGAAACTCTGTGGAGGATTTTTCAGGAGATGTCTTACATCACCATTTTGATGATGTTTCCCCCATCCCTTTCTTTCATTTTAAAGAAGAGAAAAAGAAGATTACAGTGGTTTGATCAAAGAAGTGAGTTTCTAATGATGGCACACCATGCACAGTGAAAAACTGGTTGATTGAGGTATTTGAGAAAATTCCTGTCTTCTGAGCATTCTTCAGTTCAGGTGATGTGTGTTCTTTCCACATCATCTGTGCAAGAGTTTAGTCCTGCATGTTAAATATCTCTGGGTATCTAGACTCTCTCAGTTTTATGTTTCTGTAACAAGCCACCCTGCAGCTTAGTAGATTCTCAAAATAATAATTTAGTATTTCTCATGATTCTATCAGTTGACTGGGCTTAGCTGGGTAGTTCTGCTCCACATGGTGCCTACTGGGGTAATAAGCTGGGAGTTCAGCTGGGATTGGAACAGCCAAGATGGCTTCATTCACATGTCTGCAGCTTGTGCTTGCCATTAACTAGGGTGCTTCAATTCTCCCTCACATCCATGGCTTCTCCTCCACTAGTAGGCTTGACTGACTTCCTAAGAGCATAGAATATATGTTCCAGGAGGGCAAACATGGGATTACATCTACAATATTTTACTGATTATATTAGTTTGCCAAGGGGTTGCTAAGGGAAAGTATAAGAAATGTGTTGCTTTTTATAAAGAGTATTTAATTGGGGTAAAAAAAATTTACAGTTTCATTGCCATGACAGGTCCAACTCAAGGCACCATAAGAGGTGCTTTCTCACACATTTCAGTTACTACATGTTGAAGCAAGATGGTGGGCAATCTCAGCCTGGACTCTTCCTTCCCCTACAGGATCCACTGTCTCCAGGAGCTTAGCTGTGGGCAACAATGCATACGGCCCATCTCTTACTGGGCCTCTCTTCTCAAGCTTGCCTACTTCTGGATTTCAGCTGCAAATGATCAGGCATAAATGGCTCATCTTTCCCTAGAGACTCAGCTCCTTGAGCCTCTATTTTCTTTCACATGGCACAATGAAAAATAACAAAGCACTCTTTTCTTGTGTGTCTCCATTTTTTAACCAGACCCACCATGAGGGTGCAAAGTTTACTAAGTCATGCCTCCCTGCAGTAGACCACTAGAAAAAGGTCTCATACCCATAAAAGTGCACAAGCCTACAAACATAATCCTTCTCTTTTTTGGCATTCATAAAATAATTTCAAACTGCCACATTGATCAAACTAGTCATTAAGTCATCTCAGATTCAAGAAGAGGGAAAATGGACTCCATCTCTTAGTGGAAGAAATGTCATGTTGGTACAGGGAAGAGAGGAGCTGTTTATGTTCATAAAGACTCTGCAATATATTCATTATCTTTGGACAATTGAGATAACTCATACACAAGTTCAACAGAACAGTTCATGTCTACTGATGACGCCAACTAGGCTAAACTATAGAGAAAGACCTTCAGGCATTAAACCCACAATTTTATTCTTTTATGTGATTCCTGGCCTGTGGAAGTCTCTGAATGGGATAGAGGTTGCTCTTATTTTCATGTTTGAAAGAATGAAAAGGGAGCAAACTGATACAATGGATGGAATCCATAGTATACTATCCTCAAAACTGTATACTGTAAACTGTAAAGGAAAATGTAAAGGAAATTTACATTTCCTGTAAAGGAAATGTGGCAACAATGCTTGATGATGACAATGTTTTGAAATATCCTTGTTTGACAGGTTTCTTCAGTTACTCTTCAGATATTTGGTGTATAGTAATTCCCAAGTTCTAGCTCACTTTTGGAGTCTGTGGACAGACTCATGAAGCTAATTAACACTTTTCTGGAGCCTCAGGTTGATTCAACGAGCAGAAGCCATAGTTATGGATGTTGAGAACAGCCTTCCCTTTGCCTAAGCCTCAGAAGCTCAGAAGCCATTCTTTCATTCTCACAGTATTGTGAATTTAAAAGTTACACTTTGAGTAAAAGGATAAAATCTTGCATCAGCATACCTCTGCTCCATTTCTTACATCATGACTAACAAACTAGCACAAAGTGAAGATATATGGCTTAGCATTCATAAATCAAGAAAGGCTGTGATCCATTATCCTATCAGATGCACTGAATATTGAGCAAGGAAGTGTATCCAATCATTGAAAAGGAGATTTCCAGTAGATACCAGCAAGACGATTCCAGCTGTTTTAACAGATGACCAAGTTATATTTGGTAATTAGCCATTTATCAGAACTTTCAGAATATTTTACGTGATACCTGCAGAAGTTGACTAGGTTGATGACCTGCCAGAAGTCACAGTGACATATTTTATGACCCTTTCAATTGTCTTTTATTTATTGACTATGTTTCTGCTCAGAGTTGTCACCTACTTTCTTCCCACAGCATTCATTAATCTGTGAGATACAAAGAGATTCATATATATTTGTATTTGAATTACTTTCCCCATTGAATCTAGATGACTCCTGGGGCCTTATTAATAAGCTTATTGGAAGTTGCTACCACATGGAGGTGAGGCTAGAATGAGATTGACATCATTTGGGTGTACACACATACCTGAGCCTGAAAAAAGTGCAGGCTGGAGGGCCTGGAAGCCTTTCTTCTCAGGGGTTTCCTCCAAGCCTGGTCTGCATCTCAAGCAGTAATTCTGTACATGATCACTAAGGTCATAGCAATGCAGAATGAAAATGCACAAAAAAGAATAAAATTCTGATTGCTTAGTTCACTGAATTGTCAAATCTTTCTCAAAAATGATAGCTTGGTATCTACTTTTCTGGTTAATTTAATCAAACATCTCCACTCATTTCTTCTTAATGATTTGGATTCTGTGATGCTGATTGTAAGTCTGAATGAGCTTTTCACCACACCCATTTTTGTCAAGGTGGAGGGCTGGCAAATCCTACAAGTGGTTAACGTTAGGTGATCCATGTACCTCAGGCTTTTAGAAGACTTCTTCATTTATACCTCCTGGTGGGCACTGGGACTGGGTATGGTCCTGTGTTTAAGCTATGGGTCTGGGAGCCAGCATTGTGTATATCATGCAATCCTGAGCTTGGCTCTGATCATTGCAACCCTATCACATACATGAAGAATCTTTTATTTAACACAGCTCACCACAGTGTAAAGAAGAAAAAGACTTATCTTGTCTTAGCTGTTCTGCAGAAAAAATCAACCCCATTGTTTCCCACACCCTGCTAAAAGACCCAGATGGGTTCCACAAGTGGTTCTGAGTGGGGAGTATGAGAAATTAAATCACTTCCTTCTTGTACTCCTCCCTCTGCTCCTACTCCCTCTAACATGCCTTATCAACCCCACCAAACTATTTGATGTTTCCAGAGCCTCCAATGTTTCCTTTCACCTCTGGGTTTTTACACATTTAACTCAGTGCTTGGAATGACTTCTCAACCACTTATCCACTGCTTAACACTTAATAATCACCACTTCTGGGAAACCCTCTCTGAACACTTTGTATAATTTGCTTTCTTATCACTCTCTAATTATTTCTATCAAAACATTCATGACCCACTTTATGAGTCTTTCTTCTCACCTAGATGAAGAGCTCCTTGATTTTATGGACTGCTAGTTTAATTTTTCTGTCACATTGCATGTCTAGAGAAATGTAAAGAATCCAGAAATTATTCAATGAATGTGTAAAATCAATTATTTGATGAATGTTTACAGAATCATAGCCAAGGATGCTGCTTCATTCTGTGGAAAGAACACTGTATTTGAGTGGGTAAAGCATATGTAGATTTTACCATGTTTGGGTGATACAAATTTCAGTTTTCTGACTTAAAGGATGCAAATCTATGATGGGAGCCCAGCAGCTTGGGCAGAAGAAAGCTGATAAATTATGTGCATAAAAAGAGACAGCAAAAGAAGATCTAGGTATATCCTGGCCTATGGGATATCCTACTTTACTGAACAGCAATTGTGGGAATGGACAAGCCATTCAGCATCTCCACACTTATTTCCCCATCTATGAAATGGGAAATGTGTTGGTTTGAAACTGTATGTCCCCCAGAAAAGCATGTTCTTAAAGCTAATTCATTCTTGTTGGTGTGGACTCATTATAAGTTGGACCTTTTGGTGAGGTTTATTCAGGTAAGGTGTGATCCACCTCATTCAGGATGTGTCTTAATCCTTACTGGAGCCCTTTGTAAATGGAATGAAGACAGAGAGGAAAAGAAAGCCAAAGAGGCAATAAGCTGAAATCAATGAAACCCTGAAGAGAAGGGAGAGACTGGTAGAAGCTACATTGTGCCTGGCTATGTGACAGAGGATTCTAGGATTGCGAGCAACCAGGTTTCAGGAAGAAATGATCATCCTGATGATGCCTTTATTTGGGCAGTGTCATGGTCTCAAAACTGTAAGTATGTAAGCTAATAAATTCCCATGGTTAAAAGCAAACCCTTGACTCTCTCTGAAGAGGTGCCCACACCAAGTCTTTGTGTGTATTTCTGCCTTTCTCTCTCATTTCTCAACAAGCTCTGTTTTTTCCCGCATTTCCCAAATAAATTCTTTGTACTCGTCTTTAAATAAAAAGTAAACCCTTTCCATGGTATCTGCTTTAAGCAGCTTGAGAAACCAATACAGGTAATATGCCTGTTGAGCTTTTCTCCCCCTACTTATTTGTCTCCACTTTACCAGCATTTCACAGAGTTGTTGAAAGAGAATAATGATGAGGATAATTAGAAGCAGAATTATTAAATGCTAATTTCTTTCAAGAATGTGACAGCTATTCTGAAGTCGAGTCTCATTTGCCATTTAATCCTATCCCTGCATTTCCTCTGCTTTTCTCTCCTTTTCACGTAGGATGACCACTGCAGGTACATTTGCAAGGCTCCAATATGGGTTGGGTTCTGGCTGGGTCAGCTAATGGGAAGTTCTTGTGAGAGAATAGTGGGCAAGAGGAATGGATAAATAGATATCAATCTCAGTCCCCCACTTGATAGGTATCTCATGGAGAAGCTGTTTCTCCTCCTGGTCCTAGCTCTGACCTTGGTTCTAACTTCCACTGGATAACCTCAACCTCAGGCCTTCAGGAACACCATCTCCTCTTCCTGTCCTTCTAGCCTAGAACAGATGCATTCTGTTGTTGTTAATCTCTGTATTGTCCACAAGCCTTGTTTGACGTCTCAGCTCTTCATTTACTCCATGACCAGTCTCCTAAATTAAATTTCTTCTCTTTGAAAAAGAAAAGTATTCTAGCCTTTAATTCTCATATAAACTTCATAAGGAGGTTTCATTTTCACCAGCTCTTGGATAAGGAAGTAAATTCTTAAATGATTCATTTCTTCTCTCTCTAGGGAATTAAAGCATTTGTGTAAACTATTACAGACAGAAGATGAAATACTGAGTCCAAAATTTGACCACCTAAAATCATAGTTGAGTGAGAAAGAAGATTATTGCTGAAGGAGACCCAAAATATCTATGCAAGCTATATGACAGCAATGCCCATCAACAGGTAGGTAACTAAGCAGGACCTGAAGTATCTGCATCATTTGAGTGCTTGTGAGAGACACAAAACCTCTGGTCTCAGCTGCGACCTCCAGAAACAAAATCTGCATTTGAACAAGAACCCCAAATGATTTTCTGGCACTTTCAGTCAGTGAAATGCTGGCCCAGAGCAAGGTTTCCCTGCATTGGCACTTTTGACATTTTTGACTAGGTAATTCTTCATGGTGTGGACTGTCCTGTGTATTGTAGGAGGTTTAGGAGCAACTTGGTCTCCATCCATCAAATGCCAGTAGTACCCCTCCTTCTTCAGTTAAGACAATCATAAATGTCCCCCTACATTGCAAAATAATATGAGGGATGCGAAATCATACATATTTGAGTGCACTGTTCAAGCCCATAAGAAATGGAAACACCTGGATAGAGTTTCGATCAAGGTGTCATCTTTTCCTCTGCTTATAACTTTAGGCCAACAACAGATAACACAATTTTAGGGACCACATTTCTTGAAATGTAGAATGGACTTGTATGAAAATTAAATGGTATAATCCCTATAAGATGTTAAGCACAAGTCATTGTGCATTAAAAAATCTAAATACATTTCTTGTGATTACAAACACTTCATAGATGAGTAACTAAATGATAGGTCTTATTTGAGTTACAAGTATTAATTTGCTAATTGTTTTGTCAAAGTGTTATCAACCCAAGAATTTTAATGTTCATTGTTTTATATGAAATGAACCCAGATATTCACTTTATTGAAGAAAGGAATAGAAATTTTCTAGAGATCACTGGGACTGTATCCTCACACCAAGTGAGTCCATTGATATCCATGGCACCAAGTCAAGATGGCTTTCTAAGTTTTAAACTTTGCAGTAAACTTTAATATCACAGATGGGATAAGGTACTAAGAGTTTAGATATATGGAAAGCAGGAGAGTTATGGAGGAATAATAAAAAAGGGATACACTTGACTCATATTATGGTCACTTGGGAACAGATAATCAGAAACCAGGTTTTCTTTTTGTCTAGACCAGAATCTCACAGGAAAATGATGGCTCACCATTTGTATAAAGAGAAGGAAATTGCTTAAAGGGATACTATTGGGAAGGTTTAAATATCTCCTCTTCTGTTGTCCCTCAACTTGTGCAACTTGGTCTGGACAGGTTGTGTTTGTATATTAGGATCTGTTTTATTCTTCTTTCCAGTTGCATACTTTCAAACATAAACTGCTAGTTTTTCATGAAATTTTCTGTCGGGCATTTCATTATTTTATGGCTAAATAGATTCATGAAATGATTTTGTAAGTTCCTACATTATGTGTGAGGCACTCTCATATTTTTAATGTTGATTATTTACTACACTCTATATTCAATCAAGTACTGTAAAATCCCTGACATGAACTAAAGAGGTCTAGGTGTGTGTGGAAGTTTGTACAATGTGGCTGCCTCCCTCAAGGCATGCCCAATCTAGCAGGGAGTAAAGAGGTGGAATTAAATATAAATAAAACACATAGTCCTTCCATCTTAATAAAGAGTAAGGAAGGAGCTGTCATCTTCTGTAAGGATGTTAATAATAAAGTCAAATAGCATAGGATTCCATGCTGAAAGAAAGGGAGTGAAAAAATTCCAAGTGGATCACTGTGAGGGACACCAGGCAGAGAGAATTTTGACCATCACCTTTATAATATAGAAATATCTCTGGGTCTATGTGAATATAGGACAAAGAGTTGTTCAGTAGGTATTAGCAGGATGGGTTAAGAAAGAAATGAAAAAGGGCCATGGAATTTAGGACATGAAGGCCCATAAAGAACAGGAAATTTCAGAGGTAGAAGAAAAATCAGACTTATTTCTTCACGATTGATAACCGCTCATCTAGTCAAAAGAAGGAACAATGAAAACCTTTGATAAGTATTGAATAAATCTATCAGCATTCTTAGGTGAATTAATGCCATATTTATAGTATATAGCTGAAGGTATAAAGATTTAGAATGGTTTGCTTCCTATTAATGTTTTTCCACTATATGGTAGATCTGAAATTCAAAGCCAGGTTTATATGATTCCAACATTTTGTGTCTAATATCATTTAAGGGTCTTCTACTGCTTCACAGTAAAAGACCCTTCTTTGTGGTACTTGTTTTATTTTCTTTTGAGAAATATTGGTTTATTCCCTTTGCTCACTTGACTCCTGGGGTGTTCACTCTTTACAGTGTATTCAATTGGGGAATTTTTATCACTACTTTTTTGATAATTTTCAATGCTCTTTTATTAGTTTTTCTGGACATGGGGAAAATATAACTTGTGTTTGAATGCTGCCAGAAACAAGGAATGTTTTCTTTATCACAGTCTCTCAGTGGTGTTCTCTTCTTCTCAAGTCCATTTCTTTATTCACTTTCTGTTTATGGAGCAGATTTATGTGTTTCAATAAAGGATAGAAAATGTCCTTACCAAAGGAAGCTCTTAGATTACATGCTCATGGGAGGCTTCCTAGCTAATATTTCTTTTGCCATTAATAAATATTTTGGTAAAAGACAATCTGATGTTGTCTTTGATATTATATCTATGCCTGCTCTGATCAGGGTGGCTGTGGGTGAGAAGGGCATGATATAAATATCACCCTTGGTAGTCTTGGTATGCTTTGTGCTGTGTGTGTGACTGTGTGTTGAGTGCATGCATGTGTTCTTTGTTGTTGTGTGTCTGTGTATGTTGTGTTTGTCCTTTGTTCATATATGTGCCTGCATGTGTTGTGTGCATTTGTGTGTTCCATGTGCTGTGTGCATGTTTGTGCTGTGAGTGTGTTTGGTGAGGTATGGCAACACTCAGACTAGGGTGACCTGGGCTCAAATACTCCAAAAGAAATTTGCTATAATTCAAGAGTTCAGAACCCAGACATTCATGTGGGCATAAGGATGGAATTCATTTTAATTCACTGGATTCAATAAACGTTAGTTAATATAGTGCAAGAGGAATAAAATGTTGATAGGGGACTGTCTTCATCCTGTAGTTTCATTAGAATTTCAATTACTCCGACTTTCACCATTTTCCCTCTTGCTAATCCAGTGGCTTCCTTGTTGGACTTGAACAAGTAAAACAAAATCCTTCCTTAAAACCTTTTCACTGGCTGGTTTATTTATATTTCCCATTTTTCTAAATTTCATCATTAATAGTAAGAGGCAGGAGAAGCAACAAGCTATGTAAATAATCTGTCATCCATTTATGTCCTTTATCCTCAGAATTCTCTTCAATCTTCATGATCAAAGAGTGACAGGCATGAGAGCTTCAATAACTGCACTAAATGCCTCTGGAAATGAAGCATTATGATTTATGGTGACATGTTATTCTATGCAATCCTGCTTGCCCTTTCAAGCTCTCCTAATAATTTGGGAAGGAGTAATAGTATTCACTTTTAATGCTTTTTTCTGAAATAAAATTTTGTAACCTAGTTATCATCACTGCAGTCTTCATATGTCTGAAAGCATGCACAGAAAAAGCAGCAGCAAACTTATCTGAATGTCTTCAGTTCTGTTAACATTGATTATTGTATTATTTAGCTACTGCTGCCTAAAAAGCCATACCAAAAAAAATGGTTTAAGATAATGTTATTGCTATAGCATGTGAGTCTACTGTAATAATTTCTGGGCAGCTCACAAATCTGTTATTTGCTGTGAGTCAGCTCGGGATGTTTGGATAATTCTGACAGAGCTAAATCACAACATTGGGTCCAAATGATACTTTACCTAGTGCCCTTAAATAGGACAACTAGCCTCCCCTCCACATGCCCTCTCTTCCTCCAGCAGGCTAGCCTAGAATGGTTACCTTGCTAAAGCAGGATTCCAAATTAGATCAGCAGATAGACACCAAGGCCATTTGAAGCACATTATCAATTCCACCATATTTTAATGGCCAAGTGAATAAAAATAATAATCCTCATTCAGATTCAAAGGTGGAGAAAGAGACTACACCTCACATTGAGAGGGCCTGCACAGAGTTTCTAGCTATTCTTGAAGTTATTTAAAATGCCAAAGTTTGTAATCAATGGCATTTAATATAATCACAATGTTGTTCATTCATCATTTCAAAAATTTAGGAAAATTTCATTACTCCAAAAAGAAAGACTCCATACCTCTTGGCATTCTATCTCCAGCCCTACATAACAACTAATCTAATTCCATCTTTATAAATTAATATTTACATTTTATATAAACAGAATCATATGATATCTAATATCCTGTGTCAGGTCTCCTTCATTTAGTATAATGTTTTTTTTATCTGATATTAACATTTTGTAGTATTAACTTACATTTGTTCAGCTTCAAAGAAAAATATTCTGATATATGCAATTCTACCCAAATTCATATTTCACCTAATTTATTTGTATTTCACATAATATACCTATTTAATAATAAGACTATAATACAGTATTTGTCCTTTTGTGTCTGGCTTGGTTTACTCAAAATAATGTCCTCCATGTCCAGCAATGTTTTCTGAAGAAATAAAGGATATTAAGAAGACATTGGGTGAGCAGAAAGAACAATTGGAAAGTCTGCAAAGAAAACTAACAGAGTTTATGGGAAAAAAGACACGATGGATGAGTTTAAAAGTTCATTAGAGTCATGCAGTGGCCACCAGAGGCTCTGAGGGGAGGGAGAGTGAAAACTAAGTGCAACATGGGGGCATTTTGGGACATTGGAATTGTCTTGCGTGACGTTGCAATGATGGATATAAGCCATTATATATTTTGTCATAAGCTGCAAAATTGTGTAGGTCAGAGTGTAAACTATAAGGTAAACTATATTCTATGGTTAGTGGCAATGCTTCAATATGTGTTCATCAATTGTAACTAATGTACCACACTAATGAAGGATGTTTTTTATGTGGGAAAGTGTGGGAGGCATAGGGAGTGGGGCATATGGGAATCCCCTATATTCTTTATGTGTAATTTATGTTATCTAAATTTTCCTTACAATATACTTTTAAAAAGGGCAGAGAGTTTGCTTAGAGGAACATAAGTATAACAAGTGTAGGCATCACTGGAAGTTTTCAAGCAAAAACAGGAATATGATCCAATAAAAAAATATACAATATGCAACACAGTCCTTCACTCCATCAATATACTGCCTTACATATGGACATCAAGCTTCCATATGTCAATGATTATATGCACATCATCAAAAAATATTTTTATAGTAAAACAATGCATGATTTTTAAATTTTCCATCACAACATTTAAGATCATATATAATGCTATGGCCATATAATTTGTAATATTCTACAGTCCACCTGGAAGGGATATATTGGACAAACCATTTTTGGTTTAGTAACCTGTGCTAGAGACTATCCATTATATGCATTGTTGGCAAGCAGGTGAATAAGAAAAAAGGATTCTAATGAGGGGAATAAAACCAGATGAAATCAAGGGAAGCAGATGTGGCTCAAGCAATTGAGCTCCTTACTACCATAATTTGGTTTGGGTGCCTCCTAAAGAAGACAGTGAGCTGGCATGACAGGCAGGCACTGCAAGCTGACAGAAGATGATGCAACAAGAGACACAAGGGGAAAAACATAATGAGGGACACAACAAAGCAGGGAGCAGAGGTTCCCAGTGCCTCCTGAAGAATACGAGCAAGTCAGCAAGCTGACATGATGGGCAGGCACAGCAAGCTGATGCAAAAAGATGATGAAATGAGAGACACAATAAGAAAAACATAATGAAAGACACAACAAAAGCAGGGACTGGAGGTGGCTTAAGTGATTAAGCACCTCCCTCCCACATCAGAGGACCCAGGTTTAGTTCCTGGTGCCTCCTAAAAAAAAAAGAATACAGACACAGCATGTGTAAACAATGAGGGGGTGGGGAGAAATAAATAAAAAAAATAATCTTAAAAAATAAAAGTAGATGACATCTATAAGAGGGATATATGTGAAAGCTGAAATTATTAAAAAAGAGCATATAGAAAAGAATGATTGACACAAAACTGAAAAGCTGCACTGTAAGACTTTCCTCTACATTATAATTTTATAAACGGACATAGATACCCTGTGTAATTTTTTCCATAGGGCCAGGAAAACTCACCACTCCTCTTTCATTACAAAAAGAAAATGTAGCTTTGAAGATAAATGCCACTGTCAAAAAAAATTTTCCTTAAGAAAATCATGATTCTTGAGATATGTTCGAATTTCCTAATTTTTCTCATCCAAGATTGAAAATAACATTTGGAGATTGGGAAAGTGGTCAAAAGGAAAAAAATTTTGGCTATCTAAGAGACAGAGGAAGCTTAATACACAAAGTGAATTAAAATCAAACATATTAAACTCTATGAAATAAATAGAAAAGCCAGTTTCTACTTGCATGTTCAGGCACAGTCACTATTTCTGGATATGTCTTTGAGTCCTGCATTCACAGGCACATTCTCAGCCCTAGGAATAATGATCATTTTGTTTTCCTTCCAAATATATTTTCAGAGCTTCTTTTATGTCTTTATTCTTTAGACTGTAGATGAAGGGGTTCAGCATGGGTGTGACCACATTGTACATCACTGAGGCTGTTGCACTTGAATGTGTGTTGTGTGAAGGAGCAGAACTAAATTACACTCCTAGGGTTATACAATAAAATAAGGATACCACTGAGAGGTGAGATACACAGGTGGAAAATGCTTTATACTTCCTACCAGCTGATGAGATTGTACATACGAAGGAAACAATTTTAAAGTAAAAGAAAAGGACCCCAGCTAGGGAACGTCCACCCAGAAGCCCAGCTAAAAACTAAATCACTATTTCATTGATGAAGGGGTCAGACTGGCAACTTGGACATCTGATAAAGTTCACAGAAAAAGTGAGGAATTTCCAAGGGTGCACAAAAGGATAACCATAACACCATTAAGCTTTCTAACAAGGAGGTGGGAGTCAGTGATGGTGGCCAGGATGATGAGCAGGTTCCCAGTGCAGGTGACCAGGTTCATGGACAGGAACAGCCCAAAGAGTAGGGGCTACAATTCTGGATCCTCTGAAAAATCCCAAGAGAAGAAATTCTGAAATTCAGGTATAATTTCCTGGCTTCATGTTGTTGATGTGACTACCAGAAAGAAGGAAGAATATCGCTAATTTTCACACAGGCATTACTATCCTAGATGAATTGCTATAGTTTCTATTTTCCAGTAAAAATATTAATTTCTGTGTATTTTTACGCATCTTTTTCCTTAAGGAACTTACAGTACCAATTCTGAGTAGGACTTCCTGACCCTTTCTTGATTTTTAATTCAAGCACTCATGAATTCTAGTTTTTAAAAATGAGATAGACATGCCTTCACTTGAGGTGTGTCTATTTAATGCTGATTATATACCAGACAATGTCTAGACAATTGGATTACAGCACTGCAACACATAGACCTTACATTCAGATGATAAACATTGTAAGTAAAAAAAGATCATATAACATGTCAGATGTTAATATTCTTAGGAAAGGAGGTGGAAATTTTTTTCTATCTATACTGATAACTTTAAATAATATTTATTCTGATAACTTTTGATTTCTTTTAAATAGCTCTATTTTAAATCATTATTATTTTAAGGATTATTTAGCTGATTTTATATCTCACTTGAAATTTAGCTTATTATTTCTAGTAAATTACAACGAAAATTTTAAAAAATGCATTGCTAGAGGGAGGGATTAAGACATTCTGAGATAAACAAAAGCTGAGGGAGTTTGTCACTACTAGACCAGCCCTATGACTAATAATAGAGTGAATTCTGTAGGTTGAAAAGAAAGGACTCTAGTCAATTGATTAAAACAACATAAAGAAATAAATTTATATGGGTAAATATTATATATATATATATGCACACAAATATGTATCAAAATGTATCACACAATGTATGGACACATAGAATTGTCTCACAAATCTCTTTGCTCATTCATGTGTGTTGTGTGTATGTGTGTGTGCACAAAAATCTTTGTGCATCACAAAGTAATAAAAGTTTATCTCACTGTCAGAAATGGGCAAACATTTTTTGGAATCACCTGGAAAGAAGGCAAGAAAAGATTAGAAAAGTGGTTGGTCTTCACTTAATGGGGAAAATGCACAATGAACGGAGAGTAAAACCAAAGAGCAAAGTTGCAGAGAGAACACACAGCTAGAACAGGAGCAGAGGCTCCTCCAGACTCAAGGGACACAGATGGAATACTTGTTCTTGCTGCACCTGCCCTGCTGTGGTCTCCACAATATGCCCTGATCGACCTGTTATACCTGTGCTTGTCCCATGTTTATAAGACCATATTGATATTTATATAATCTCATAGTGGGTGAGGAATGTATTTTCTCACTTTTCTTGGGTAAAATTATTTTCTATGTTATTCTTGGGCTTTGAGTTTTGGTCTTCTTAGACAACCCAATAGGAACACTCAAGTCCTGGTGGTGATCCTCATACAATGTACAAAGACCTTCCAAAACCACACTCCATATAGTCCTAAAAATTCCATGACATCAATGCTTTTACCCTGATTAACTTTCCTCATGTGATGTGTCCCTGAGGACATCAGGTCATACGTGCATTCATTTCATTATACTCTGACTTCTCCAGTATAATGCAAGGTCCAAATTAGCAGAGACTACACTTGTGTGTTTTAACAAAGGTGTGTGACTATCTGCACATTCACAAAGAAAACAAACTTTAAAAAATGAGTAGTAATGAAATAAAAAAGAATGGCAATGAAAAGGAAAAGAGTTAAGTATACTGGATTCAAATCAACTCTATTAAACACGATAGAATAGAAAATGTAAAACTAACATTTGGTAGAAAACATATAACAGTAATATATTGACAATAACATGTTTCACTAACTGAAAATTAAATTGGCAAACATCTGAGAAGAAAAGAATATAAAAATATACTTATCTCAAATGCAAGGAAGAATCAGTATCTAAAGCTAATTTTTAAACTGTGTAAATACAATGATTCATATATGCTCATGAAAAAGGTAAAGGTGATCTTTACTTGAGTGCAAAAGAAGGATGTTTTTGAAGACAGAGGTGCTGCTATTTTAAAAAATATTTAACCACCAAGGAAAATAGAACGAGAAAATAACATGGCGATGCATATGAAAGGTGGTTTATTAACACACAAGATGCAGAAAAACTATGTGTTTGAGAAATAATGTGGGAATCACAATATGTAGCTCTGAATACATTTGACCAAGGAAAATTAATGAACTTTTACCCATTTCACATAAATACATAAATGCATACAGAAAAGAATTAAATGTCAAAGAGCTAAGTTGGTGGGAAAGTGCAATTTTTCTTTGAACCAATGCAATAATAAATCAAGAATAAAAAAAAAAAACTCTTCAAAGAACTCAAGCAGAGAGAGAAACAGAGCAAGCAAATGGCTAATAAAGTCATAAAGGTGTATACATCTTCATCTGTAATGTATTCTCCTACTTACCTATTAAATTAAAAAAATTTTCTTTCATGTGAATAGGCAAGTGTGCCAAAAGGTGTAAGAACAGTGTTGCAAGGTAATATGTACATCTTTTATCTGCACCTTTCTCATCAATACAGAAACATGCTCAAATATACCCTCTTTTAAAAGTAGAAAAGAAATACTTTCTCTTTGATTGACCTTCCTCAACTGATTATAAACTTAATACTCTTAATGGCAAAATACATGGGGCATATGTTATGCATTTCCTAGAACAAGTTTCTCCTTCCTATTTCTGCCTCTAATTGGTCTTCTTTTTCCATCACTAATGTTCAACAATGATCTATGAATTTCTCAGTCCAATCCACACTTTATTTAAAACAGAATAGGAAAAACTTCTCTTTATTTGTCAAGGAAGCAAATAAGCATGGAGTCCTCTAGGTTCTGGAGTAGGTTAGATAGGCTCTCCTATAACCTCAGGAAAAACTCTTGCATTCCATTCTCTCTGAACCCTTCCTACATTATCCACTGGGCTCACCTACTCACCTGTATGGCATTCTATGAATAAGGACACTAAGTGGAATTCTGAATTCCTCCCTGGAAGGTTGATGATGGAGACTTCTGCCAGACACAACAGCAGGAAGGAGCAAGGCATTAGTCTGCAAACCAGAGTTATGACCCCAAAGAAACAACCACATCAAATTCAGCCCAAAGTTTCACAGGATGTGGGACAGCAGAGAACATTTTTACAGCTTTCCTTTAACTGCTCATTAGCATATGTCCCTCTATCCCTCATTAGCAAATTTCCTTCTTACCTTATCCCATGAGTCATCATTTCCCTTTGGGACACTGGTCAGTAGAGAATGGAAATGGTTCCTTCTGACTCTATTTCCAAGAGACCAGGCTGTGTCTTTCCTCACTGCAAGATCTGTTGTCTTGTATGTCAGTACCTTTTCTTCCATATATTCTCTCAGGGTCTAAGTTTTTTCATTTATCTTCAAAGAAGCTTTAGGGTACAGAAAAGTTATGTAGAGAACAAAGGAAATTCCCGTGTACCCAATGCCGTCCGCCTTTTCCCTTTTCCCCTATTAATAACATTTTACATGAGGATGGTACGTTTGTTACACTTGATGTACAAATATTGAAGCATTACTAATAACCATGGTCAATGGTTTACATTATGGTTTACATTTTGGATCATACACTTTTATAGGTTTTGATGAATTTTGAACTGGCCTGTATCTGTTATTGCAAGATCATTCAGAACAATTCTCATGCCATAAAAATGCCCTATATTGCATCTATTTTATTACCCCTCTTCTCAGAACCTATGAAAACCACTAAAAGTCAGTTTTTGAAGAATAAGATTCATAGTTTCTTGTAATATTATTGAAGCCTTAAAATATTGGTTTGTTACCTTTTATAAGTCCCTGCCTATATTCTCAAGGGATTCTTGTCCTTCTAATTCTGAATATAGCAGGCCTACGTAGAATGGGAGTTTGATATTTTCTTGTTTCTTTTGTGGGTCTCCACCAACTGATATAGCACACTATGACAGGATGAACACTTAAACATTCCATAGAAGCCTACCCTAACTGTGCTCTGTCCCATATACACTCCAAAATCCTATAAACCTCACCAGTATCCCTCCTCTGCCATCTTTACAAAGAGAACATTCTCAGCATTCTTGTTTTAACCACAGACCTACAAATCCCCATAATTCCCCAGCTCCTTCCTCCAACACAACCCCCAGTTCCATGAATAGTCCAATCCAACTCCCTACCCTACTCCCCCTCACAGACCAGCACTGCCAGAAACAATCACATCCATGCACCACTGTCATATTCATCCACTGCAAAACTACACCATTCCACCTTAGCATAGATTTTGCCCATATTGACATCAGCTCATTAACCTTTACTCCATTTCTATCTCCTGGAAACGTATCTTCCAGACACTAGTTATGTGTGTCTGCTCAATCTGCTTAATTCATATCAGTAAGGTCATGGAATATTTGTCCTTCAGTGCCTGGCTTACTTAGTTTTTTGTGTACAAGTCCAGTATATTTTTAGTTAAATTTATTCTACCTTTTTTATTCTTTTAGTTGGTATTGTAAATGGATGTTTTTTTCTTGATTTCCTCATCAGTTTGCTCATTATTGATGTACAGAAATGCTACTGATTTTTGAATGTTGATCCTATATTACCACTTCGCTGAACTCATTTATCAGCTCTAGAAGAATTATTGTAGATTTTACAGGGCTTTTTATATATGGGATCATGGCATCTGCAAATAGTGAAATTTTTACTTGTTTCTTTCCAATTTGGATGCCTTTTACATCTTTTTTTTTTTTTTTGCCTAAGTGCTTTTGCCAGTACTTCTAACAGTATGGTAGATAAGAGAAGGGACAGTGGATATCTTTTTCTTGTTCCAGAATTTAGAGGGAAAGCCTTTCATATTTCACCACTGAATATGATGCTAGCTGTGGGTTTTTCATATATAGCCTTTGTCATGTTGAGGAAGTTTCCTTTTATGCCTATCTTTTGAAGTGATTTTTTTTCAGGTATGTTGTCAAATACTTTTCCTGCATTAGTGGAGGTGATCATGTGATTTTTTTCTTTACTGCAGTTTATGTGGTGTATTACATTGATTGATTTCCCTATGTTGAATCAACCTTGCATACCAGGGTTGAAAACCATTTGGTCATGGTGTATAATTCATTTGATGTGTTGCTGAACATGATTAGCAAGTTGTTGTTTTTTTTATGTGAGGATTTTCATATCAACGTCTATTCAAAAGTTTGCTCTGTATTTTTTTTTTTCTTGTGGTGTCTTTATGTGGCTTTGGTATTAAGGTGTTTTTGGCATCCTAGAAGGAGTTAGGCAATGTTCTCTCCACTTGTATATTAGTGAAAGAGTTTAAGCAGGATTGGTGTTAGTTCTTTCTGGAATGATTGGAACAATTCACCTGTGGAACAGTCTGGTCCTGGGCTCTTTTTTGTTGGGAAGATTTTGAAGACAAATTCAATCTCATTATTTATGATTGTTCTTTTGAGTTCATCAAATTCTTCTTTCATCAATGTAGGCTCTTTGTTTCGAGAAATTTGTCCATTTCGCCTAAGTTATCCATCTTATTGGCATACAATTTTTCAAAGTATCCTCTTATTATACTCTTTATTCCTGTGGGATTAGTGGTGATATCCCCTCCCTTATTTTTTTTTCTCTATTTGCCTCTTCTCTTTTTTTGTTGGTCTTCCTAAGTATTTGTCAATTTTGTTAATCTTCTGAAAGAACGAGCTTTTGGTTTTGTTAATTTTTTTCTAGTGTTTTCTTATTTTCAATTTCATTTAGCTCTGCTCTAATCTTTGTTATTTCCTTCTTTCTATTTGCTTTGGGATTAATTTGTTTTTCTTTTTCTAGTCCTTCCAGGGGTGCAGTTAGGTCTTTCAGTTTAGCTCTTTCTTCTTTCTTAAATGTTTATCAATGGCTATAAATTTCCCTCTTAGCACTTCTTTTGCTTCTACCCACAGGTTTGATACACTGTGTTCTCATTTTCACTTGTTTCAAGGTAGCTACTGAGTTCTATTGCATTGTCCTCCTTGACCCACTGATTGTTTAGGAGTGTGTTGTTTAACTTCCATGTATTTGTATCTAATCTGATTCTCTGCCCTTATTTATTTTCAGCTTCTTTCCATTGTGGTCAGAGAAATTACTTCATATAATTTCGGTCTTTCTGAATATGTTAATAGTTGTTCTGTGTCCTAGCATGTAGTCTCTTCTGAAGAATGATCCATGTACACTTGACAGGAATGCATAACCTGCTGTATTTGGGTGTAATGTTTTCTATATGTCTATTAGGTCTAGATCCTCTAATGAATTACTCATGGTCTCTGTGTCTTTACTGACCATTTGTTGAGATGTTCTGTCTAAAATGATAATGGTATATTACTGTCCCCAAGTATAATTCTAGAGACATCTATTTCTACACTTAGTTTTTACAATGTTTGCCTTGCGTATTTTGAGGCATACTGGTTAGGTCCATAAATGTTTATGATTGTTCTCTTTACTTGTTAGACTACCCTTTTATTAATATACAGTGTCCTTCTTTGTCTCTTACAATAGTTTTGCATTTAAAGTCTATTATGTATGATTTTAGTATAGCTACTCACATTTTTTTTTGTTATTGTTTGCATGTAAAATCATTTTCCAACCATTCACTTGCAACTTCTTTGCATCCCTGAGTAAATCAGTTATATTTATAGATCAGTTATATTTCCTTAGCCATTCTGCCAATTTGTGTCTCTTGATTGGGGAGTTTAATCCATGAACATTCAATGCTATTACTCTCAAGGCCTTACTTACTTTAGCCATATTTTCTTTTGGGTTATATATGTCATGTTATTGTTATTTCTCTTTTTATCTTTTAGTTGTTCTTACCAATAATCATCTTTCATACACTTTCTTCTAACCCTCTCCTTTTTTTCCTTTCAACATTTATAACTCCCTTTAGTATTTCCTGAAGGGCAGTTTTCTTGTTGACAAACTCTCATTTTTTGCATTGAATGTAATTTATTTTAAACTTAACACCTTAGACATGTACGAAAACATATGTGTGCAAGATACTTTTTTAATGATTTTTTAAAGTATGTATTTTTTATTTTTTTAATGATACATAGATTGCACTAATGTTACATAAAAAATATAGGCATTCCCATATGACCAGGTCCCCACACCTCCCACACCTTCCCATATAAGCAACATCTTTCATTAGTATGGCATATTCATTGCAATTGGTAAATGTGTCTGGGGCATTGACTTTGAGCATGGACCATAGTTCACGTTATAGTTTACACTCTCTCCCACAAAATTCTGCAGGCTATGGGAAGATATATAATGGCATATATCTGCTATTGCAATGACATTCAGGATGACTCCCAAGTCCTGAAAGAGCCAACACGTTACTCTTGTCTTTCTCTCCCCCTGCCCCCAGAGCCTCCAGTAGCCACTACCTCCACATCAATGCTGTAATTTCTTCCATTGCCAACATCACAAGCCTATTGTTTATTACCAGTAAGTCCACTCTAGTCCATAGTGCATTCCCCAATCCTGAAGATTCTGAGATGGTGATGGCAACTCCACTTCTAATCGTGAGGGGACTTTGATCTCATACATGTATGGGACTTCATTGATTGTAGTTGTAGACTCTCTCATTTCCTTGGTATGGTGGTTGTCAATCCTCACCACCTTGTTAGTTACCCTAGGTGAGTCCAATGAACTGGAGAGTAGGTGTTGCAACTCTGCTGAGGATCAGGGCCTACCTGGAACATGGACAGCCCAAAGATTCAAGTTTCTTGGATGTACACTTACCAACTTCAAGTATAAGTTTGAACTTCAAGTATAAGTTCACATAGAAGGGACAGATGTGCCACGTGTAAGGAAGCCATATCTGAGTCTTAATCTGTCACTCTCAGGAACACAAACTCCAAAGTAGAGCCCACTGGCAAGGAACCAAACTCTGGAGCTCTCTTCCCTGACCATAGGACCTGTATGTTTCCAGAGCCCTCAGGAACCCCACTATTTGAGGTAGATATATTTGACAGTCTCTGAGATGCTGCCGAGATGTGTATAAGCATTAGCTCTGGGATGATCTCCCAACTCACTTTGAAATCTTTTAGCCATATAAATGCATTTGTCTTTACATTTTCCCTCTTTTATTTGAGGTCTTTCTCCAGTTGCTTTGCTAGTAGGTGCTTGGTGGTAATCTCACAGTTCCATGGATGCTCATTCCCAGAAGACATATCCCACGCTGGGGGAAAGGTAATGCATTTATATGTTGTTTGGCTAAGAGAGAGGCCACATTTGAGCAACAAGTAGGTCTCAGGAGGCAACTCTTAGATTCACCACAACACTAGGCTAAGTTTCAATTTCAAAAGCAAAGGCTTACATGCCTAGTCATCAATATCAAGGGTCCATCTATGGACCATCCTCCATTGCCAGTCATTGCCCCTGCATTTTGTGGACAGTTGCTGCTACAATAGAGAACGTGACAGAGCACTCCAGGATGGGAATTCAATATACTCTCAGATATTGTGTGAATATCTCCCCACTGTGACAATGTCCCATGAACATTTGAACACCTTTATATACCTTATATGTATGTCCAGGTGAACTTCCTCCCATTTATCCCCCATCACTGACAACCCACACCAATGATCCTCCCCTGCCCCAGTTGTAACCCTTCTGTGATGCAAAACTTCTTCAAAAATTAAGCCAATAAAATAGACAGATACAATTAATAGGAAAATTAAATAATAATGTTAGGTTAAAATATAAGAAATAAAGTACAAAAAAGTTAAAAGAAAACTGAAAATAAAATAAAATTTTAAAATTGGGATATGAAAAATAAAGAAAAATATTTTTTAAAATTTTTTGACATTTTGCCTTTCATCACTATGATATCTGTTGTTCTGTATGCACAGTGAGTTATTTTTTTCCATTTCTTCCCCAACGCCTTACTTTTTTTTCATTTTGTTTCAAAGAAATTTTGCATCTCATTAAAGTCACATACAGAATGCAGGGGGCTCCCATATACCCAACATTCTCCCACTTTTCCCCCTACCCATGTTAATACCTTTCTATATGTGAATGGTAGCTTTGTTACAACTGATATATAAATAGTGAAACATACCTACTAACCATGGTCAATGGTTTACATTATTGTTTACATTTTAGACCGTACAATTTTTTAAATTTTGATGATATTTAACATGGCCTGTGTCCATCATTGCAAGATCATGTAGAACAATTCCATTGTCAACTGAATACTCCCTGTTCCATCTATGCTATTCCTACCTTCCCCATCCTTCGAGGCCCATGGCGATCACCCTGCTTCACTTCTTGGATGACGAGATTCAGTTACTTATAACACTGAGGTCTTGACACACTGGTTTGTCTTCCCGTATTAGGAACCACTCGTGCTCTCAAGATACTCCCACACCTCTGTTTGAGAACATATCAGTCCTCTCCAGGATGGGAGTCCAACTCCTTCCCATTCATTATGTGAGTCTCTCCACCCACTGATACCACACATTATGACAAAATGATCACTCGCACACTTCCTAGAAGCCTGCTCCAGGTGTGCCCTGTCATGAATGCCCCTTTTCAACACTCTAAACCAACAAACTTCCTCATTATATTACCATAAGAACATTCCCAATTTCGTACTTTCAACCACATACCTGACAATTTCCTGTGTTCAATTAGTCCCTCCCCCAACCCTCTTAACATTTGCATGGACCATCCAACCCAACCTCCTTGGTCTACTCACGTGTCAAACATGCATTGCTCAACCCAATAACCTCAATACCCTCCTGTCATATCCCTTCAATGCTCAAATACAAACATCCACCTTATCATAAATTATGCCCATATGGGAAATGGCTCACAACCTTCTTCTCTTATTCTATTTCCTGTAAATACATCTCTAGACATTAGCTCTCTGAGTCTTCTCAATGTGCTTAATTCAATTCAGTGAGATCATGTAATATTTGTCTTTTGATACCTGGCTTGCTTCACTCAACATAAGGTCCTCAATATTCATCCATGTTATCCTGTGTGTTAGTATTGTATTCCTTCTTACAGTTGAGTAATATTTCATTGTATGTATAAACCACATTTCGTTTATCCATTTTTCTGTTAATGGGCATTTGGGTTGATTCGAACTTTTGTCATAATGAATTATTCCATTATAAATATAGGTGTGCATATATTTCTTTGTGTCCTTGCTTTCAATTCTTCTGGATATATACCCAGATGTGGAATTGCTGGTCATATGGCAGTTAATAGTTAGTTTTTTGAGGAACCAAAAAACTGTCCTCCCCTATGACTGAACCATTCTACATCTCCACCAGCAGCGGATGAGGGTTCCCTTTCCACCACATCCTCTCCAACACTCGTAGCCTTCTGTTTTTTTTTTTAAATACCCACCAGTCTAATGGGTGTAAGATGATAACTCATTGAAGTTTTGATTTGCATTTCCCTAATAGCTAGTGATGTTGAACATCTTTTTGTGTGCTTTTTAGCCATTTGTATTTCTTCCTTGGAGAAGAGTCTTTTCAAGTTGCTTGCCCATTTTTTAAATGGGTTGTTCATCTTTATATTTTCAAGGTGTAGGATTCCTTTACATATGTTGGATATTAGGTTCCTATCAGATATACGGTGGTCAAATATTTTCTAGCATTGGTTAACTGCCTTTCTACTTTCTTGATAATCTCCTTAAAGATGCAAAAGTTTTTAATTTTGAGAAGATCCCATTTATCTATTTTTTCTTTCACTGCTCAAGGTTTGGGTTTGATGTTCATGAAACCATTTGCTATTATAGGGTCCTGTAGATATTTCCCTGTTATCTTTCAAAGTCTTCATATTCTTGGCTCTTATATTTAGATCTTTGATCCATCTTGACTTGATTTTTGTATAAAGTGTAAGATGGTGTTCCTCTCGCATTCATTTGGATATGGATATACAGTTCTACAAGCACCATTTGTTAAAGAGGCCATTAACTCCCTGTTGATTGAGCTTGGTGGCCTTGTTGATTATCAGTTGACTGTATATGCAAGGATGTATATCAGACCTCTCAATTCAGTCCATTGATCTCTATGACTATCCTTGTGCCAATTCCATGCAGTTTTGACCACTGTAGCTTTGTAACATGTTTTAAAGTCAGGTAGTGTGATTCCTCCAATTTCTTACTTTTTTTCAATGTGTTTGGTTATTCAGGGCCTCTTGCCCTTCCAAAATAATTCCTTAGATAGTTTTTCCAATTCACTAAAAATGCTGTGTTGATTTTTATTGGGATTGCATTAAATCTGTAGATTAATTTCAGAAGGATAGACATCTTAATGATGTATAGTCTTCATATCAATGAAAAGGGGGTATTCTTCCATTTATTTAAGACTTCTTTGATTACACATAGCAGTCTTGTTTAGTTTCTGTGTATGTCATTTACATCTTTAGTTAAATTATGTCCTAGTATTTGATTCATTTAGTTTCTATTGTAAATGCTATTTTTGTCTTGATTTCCTCCGCAGATTGCTCTTTATTTGCATACAGAAATGCTACTGGTTTTTGTGCAGTGAACTTATAACCTGAGAGTTACTGAACTCATTTATATAAGTTCTAGGATATCTTTGTAGTTATCTCAGGTCTTTCTATGTATAGGATCATGTCATTTGCAAATAGAGAAATTTTAACTTCATCCTTTCCAGTTTGGTTGCCTTTTATATCTTTTTCTTACATCAGGGCTCAAGTAAGTACTTCTAACACAATGTTTAATAAGAGCAGTGATAGCAGACATCCTTGTCTTGTTCCCAATTTTAAAGGGAAAACTTTTAGGATTTCACCATTGAATATGATGTTAGCTGTGGGTTTTTCATATATACCCTTTATCACGTTCAGAAAGTTTCCTTCTAGTCTTATCTTTCATAGTGTTTTATCAGGAAAATATGCTGAATTTTGTCAAATGCTTTTCTTGGGCCTATAAAAATGATCATGTGATTTTTTTTTTTTCCAATCTGTTTATGTGTTGTATTACATTGATGATTTTCTAATGTTTAACCATCCTTGCATACCCAGGATCAAACTAATTTGGTCATGGTGTATAATTCATTCAATATGTTGTTCAATTTAATTAGTAATAGTTTATTGAGGATTTTAGCATGTAGGTTCATTAGAGGATTGGTCTGTAATTTTCCTTTCTTGTGGCATCTTAGTTTGGCTTTGGTATTAGGGTTTTGTTGGCCTTATAGAATTAGCTAGGAATTGTTCCTTCTACTTTTATTTTTTGGAAGAGTTTAAGCAGGATTGGTTTTAGTTCTTTTGGGAATGTTTGGGGCAATTCACCTGTGAAGCTGTCTGGTACTGGGCTCTTCTTAGATGGGAGGTTTTTGAAGAATAATTGTATCTCCTCACTTGTGATTGGTCTGGTGACTTTATCAAATTATTCTTTCATCAATATAGGCTGCTTGTGAGTCTCTAGGAATTTTTTCATTTCCTCTAAATTATCCTTCTAGTTGGCATATAATTTTTCAAAGTATCTTCTTATAATGTTCTTTATTTATGTGGGTTCAGTGGTAATATCCACTTCCTCATTTCTTATTTTGTGTATTTGCTTTGTTTTTGTTAGTCTAGTTAAGGGTTTGTCAATTTTATGGATCTTGTCAAAGAACCAGTTTTTGGTTTTGTTTATTTTTTAGAGTGATTTCTTATTTTCTATTTCATTTAGTTCTGCACTAATCTTTGTTATATCCTTCTTTCTAATTCTTTTGGTTAGTTTGTTGTTCTTTTTTGGATTCCTCCAAGTGTGCATTTACTTCTTTGATTTTAGCTCTTCTTTTGAGATATGCATTTATGGCTATGAATTTCCTCTTAGTGCACCTTTTGCTGCAACCCATAGGTTTTGTATATTGTGTTGTCATTTTCATTTGTTTCAAGGTAGTTACTGATTCCTTCTGAGATTTCCTCCTTAGCCAACTGTTTGTCTAAGAGTGTATTGTTTAACTTCCATATCTTTGTGCAAAATCTGGTTCTCTGACCCATACTAATTTCCAGCAGCATTCTGTTGTTTTCAAAGAAATTGCTTTGTATAATTTCAATCTTTCTGAATTCATTGAGCATTTTTCTGTGGCCTAGCATGTGGTCTATCTTAAAGAATGATCAATGTGTATTCTAGAAGAATGTATATCCCACTGTATTTGGATATATTGTTCTGTATATGTCTATTAGATCCAGATCTTCTAATGTAATATTCAAAGTGTTTGTTCCTTTATGGATTCTCTGTTGAGATATTTTATCTAATAGTGAAAATGTTGTATTAAGTACCCCATTATAATTTTAGAGGCATCGATTTCTCCACTTAATTTTTCCAGTGTTTGCCTCATGTATTTTGAGGCACCTTGGTTAGGTGTATAAATAGTTATGATTTTCTTTCTACTTGAAAGATTACCTCTTTTATTAATATATAGTGTCTTCTTTGTCTCTTACAATGGTTTTGCATTTAAAGTCTATTTTGTCTGTCATTACTATAGCTATTCCTGCACATTTTTTTGGTTATTGTTTGCTTATAAGATTGTTTTCCAGCCAATCACTTTCAGCCTCCTTGTGTCTCTGGGTCTAAAGTGTGCTCTTGTAGACAACATATAGATGGGTCATATTTCTTCATCCATTCTGCCAATCTGTGTCTCTTGACTGATGAGTTTAATCCATTAACTTTCAGTGTTATTACTCTCAAATGATTACTTACATTAGCCATATTTTCTTTGAGTTTATGTATGTCATATGTTGTTTTTATTTCTGTTTTAGGTTTTTGAGTTGTTCTTAAAATTTTCTCCAACTCTCTCTCTCTTGTTTTTTTCCTTTCAACCTGCAGTACTCCCTTGATTATTTCTTGAAGTGCAGGTTTCTTATAGGCATACTCTTAATTTCTGCTTATCTGTGAATATTTTGAAATCTCCATCATTTTTGAATGCCAGCTTTACTGGATAGAGAATTCGTGGCTGGAAGTTTTTTTCTTTTAGTACCTTAACTATCTCATACCACTGCATTCTTGCCTCCATGGTTTCAGATGAGAAACAATCACTTAATCTTATTGAGCTTCCCTTGTATGTGATGGTTCTCTTTTCTCTTGCTGCTTTCAGTATTTTCTCTTTGTCTTGAGCATTGGACAGTTTGATTAGTATATGTCTTGGAGTAGGCCTGTTGGGATTTATAGTGTTTGGGGTGTGCTGTGTTTCCTGGGCTTGTAAATTCATCATCCTCAATAAGGTTGTGACATTTTCAGCCATTATTTCCTCCAACACTCCTTATGTCCCCTTTCCCTTCTCTTCTCCATCTGGGGTGCATATAATGTGGATGGCTATGCATTTTGTACTGTTTCATATCCCTAAGTCCTTGCTGGATTTTTGCTTTTTATCTATCTGGTCTACTATCTATTTAATTTCAGATGTGCTATCTTCCATATCCCTAATTCTTTCCTCAGCCTGTTCAAATCTGCTTTTATGTGCCTCCAGTGTATTTTTGATTTCTTGGATTGTGCCATTCATCACAGTCATATCCATTATCTTTTTACATATTTTTAAAATTTCTTCAGTT
>JAQZBX010025816.1:0-21442 GCA_029593785.1 Cabassous unicinctus | reverse complement strand
CATCAAACTTCCAAATGGCTGAACTCCACCCTCTGAATTCCAAAAATACATTACAATATTCAAAAAACCCTTAAATCAGTAAAAATGCAAGTACAAAATCGAATCATAATCATTTTAAAGAAATACAGTTCATCTTCAGGTAAAATCTCATCTACTGTAGAGCTCTGAAACTTACAAAACCATTTAACTGTTTCCAATACACAAGTGGAAAGACAAACAATAAGCACTTTCATTATCATAAGGAGAAATTGAATGTTAAACATGAGTCATGGATACTTTACGTTTCAGTAAACCTGCAAGGCATACTCCATTCGATATCAAAGTCTGGGAGTCATTCTTAAAATGATGGTTTCTTATCCTTGGGGCCACATGGGGACCCACCCTTTCCACAGGCTTGCCCAACAGCCATTTACTTGGTTCCACCCTCATCAACCATCTGGTTGTTGACCAAGCTCCAGACATCACCCTTCAAGAGTGTTGGGGTGATTGCCACACCTTACCCAATCTTTTGGTTAGAGTCTTAGCCCCTCCTGGTACAGTGAGTTAAAGACAACATTCCCCCTAACCTTTGGCATACAGGTTCAACCCTCTCAGAGCAATGGGTTGACCACCTGGTCTTCTCTAATCTATGGGGAACAGGAGCACCCTTCTCAGACATATGGGATGCTGACCTTAACTGCCCTAATCTTTGAAGAATGTGCTCCACCCTCCCTGTACCCTGGGGCAGCAAATCTTTTCTGGAACATCCACCTTCTTCAGCTGCTGGGGCAAATTGACCCTCTCTGTAAACATTGGTTGGGCTCATCTCTTGACCCAAGGTGATGTCTTAATTCCTGATCTCGGCTTCTATGGTTTTCTCCTTAAAGCTGTTTCATCTTCAATGTATCCTTTTGATGTCCTTTTAACTCCAAGCAAACAGTGGTTTTGTTCATACAGCACTCTCAAAAATGTTGTTGGTTTAGTATGCAAGAAGCAGGGGTCCAAGCCAACAGACAGTAAGACTTTCCACAATTTTTTCTGAGATAACTGCATCTTCAATTCTGATTTACAATTTCCAGATATAGCTAAATCTTCAAATGAGGCACTTTCATCTGGAAACTTGATTTCCAAAAACGTGGAAGTTCCAGAGTCAGTTTCTGTTTCCTTTGTGCCCAAAAGTTCAGTCCTTAGTGTATTTTGCTCATCTAGTATTTTGCTATAAGCTGCAGGGAGAAGCCAAGCCACATTCTCCATGTTTACCTTGGAAAGTTCTTTAGCTAAATGTTCCAGTTTGCCATTTTCAAATTCTGTCTTGCATATAACACCAAGAGTTAATCTTCCTAAGTTCACTGCAACTTTAAAACATGGATCACCTTTCCTCCACTTTCCAATAATAGTTTCATCATTTACTTCTAAGGTATCATAAAGACTCTTTAGCATCCATATTGCTATCAAGTTTCTTTAAAGTGATCTAAGATTTTCCATCAAACATTTCACAAATCTTCCAAAAAATACCCTTTACCCATTTATAAAAACCGTTCCAACATTTTGGTAATTGCAAAAGCACTTCCCCACTCCTCAGTACCAAATTCTTAGTCAGCCAAAGGGGTGCTAACGTGAAATATCAGAAATGGGTTGGTCTTTATAAAGGGTATTTATTTGGGGTAGAATTCTACAGTTACCAGGTCATAAAGTGTAAGTTTCTTCTCTCAACAAAGTCCATTGCCATGTGTTGGAGCAAGACAGCTGCTGACATTTGCCAGGGTTCAGGCTTCTTGGATTTCTCTCTTCCCAGGAGTGTGTTTCACTCCCAGCTTAGCTCCTCTGTTTCCTCCACAGGGTCAGCTATAGACTATCAGGTGAACAGCTCGTTTCTCTTCTCCTGGGGCCTTCTCTCCAACATCAAAACTGCAACTCAAAAACTGCTCCCTCTGTCCTTTGCCTTGCCTTTTATATTTGATTCCCCCACCCACCAAGGAGTGGTGCTCAATGCCATACTGATGTGGCCCAGTCAATGCCCTAATCATAACTTAATAATGTCCAGATTAACAGATCAGTTTACAAGCATGATCCAATTATATTTTTGGAATTCATAATTACATCAAACTTCCAAAAGGCTACAATCACCATCATATCCAATATCTTTTCATGTATGTTTACAATTTCTTCAGTATGTTCTCCCAGTCTCTTTTTAATATTCTTAATCTCTTCCTTCAGTTCATTAAGTTGGTACATGATATTTGTTTAGACAACTTTGATTAGTTTTTCAATGTCTGCACCTCTTCCTGGTTTATAGTTTGTTCATTGTGCTGGGGCATGTCTTCCTCTTTCTTAGTATAGTTTGTAATTTTTTGTTGCCCTCTGGTCATCCTTTTATGTTGATGGGTTTATTCAGTTGATTAGCTTCTCTTTTTATTCTATGGTTTTATTTAATTGCTGTTTTTGTGTATGTAAGTTTTCTCTTTGACACATTGTTCTTCTTATTCTATTACACTGCTGTTGTCTATGTTGACTTAGAGGAAAATTAGGGCCAGGGAAAGTGAAAGAGGTAAGAAAAGTAAAAGGATAATAGTAATAATAATAGTAATTGTTAGAAGTTGGACCATTTAAGATCTTGGAAAATGAATATTTATCTTTTGTGAGCAGTTTAGAGTAATAGGAATAGAAATGTGGGTAACCAATAATGAAATGGGAAACCAAATAAAGAAAAATATATAGACTGAATTAAAAGGCAAGTATGATGAGGAGAGAGGTAAAGAGAAAAAAAAGACAAAAAGAAAAAAGTTAATAAGAGAAAGAGAACAGGTTAGATGAGGTAGAAATAAAAACCAGAAAAATTTGCATCTAAACAGAGGTGAAATGTAAGAACAACAACAGAAAGGAGAAGATAGACTTATGAAGGAAGGAAAAGAGATAGCTTTCGTATACAAAATAAGTTAACACAGAAAAGGGGAAATCAAGGAAGAGGAAACACAGTAACCAAGAATCAAGCCAACAGTACCTTGAGGAAATTACCTCTTTGTCCAGCTCCCTCCAGATCGATGCCCTGAGGCCTCCTACTCTGTGGGTTACCAAAACAGCTCACTCACACAAGATTTGCCCCCTCTCAGCTGTGTTTTGTGAGAGAGATCTGCCTATGTTCCTTTGAAAGAAAAAAAATTGGGACCAGATAACAGAAAAGAGATAGGAAGACAAAAGAAATAATAGTAGTGATATTAGTAAAAGGCAGGAGAGCAAATGTAAAAGACCAAGGAAATTGAAAAATTAACACAAGTAAGAAACACATAGGAATAAAATCAGGAATGTGGAATTGAAACAATGAAACAAAACAGAATAGAGATACAAATATATAGAATGAATTAAAATGCTCGAATGATGAGAAGAGGGCAACAGAAAACAGAGAAGGGAGAAGGGAAAAAGGGAAAAAGAGTATTACAGGAAAAAAGGTAGAAAGGGATAAATACAAGAAAATTTGCTGACCAAATAAAGTAGGGGGGAATGAAAACACAAGTAGGAAAACAAAAGGCATAAAGATGAAGGAGTGAAAAGAAATAGCATAGGTAGAATAGATCAGTAACCAAAAGCATAAAAGAAAGAAAAAGCAAAAGTAAACAAGAAGAAACAGAAAAGGAGGGGATACAAAACAAGCAAGAAACAAACAGGAGCAACTCATGTTTTAAAAACCCTTGTATATTATTTAAATGGGTTGTTTGTCTTTTTTATTTGTGAGATGTATTATTTCTTTATAAATGCTGGATATAAGGCCTTTATCACATAAATGCTTATAAAATATTTTATCTTATTGTGTAGGCTAATTTTCCCTTTCTTGACAAACTCCTTTGATGCAGAAAGATTTTTAATTTTAGCAGATCAGATTTCTCTATATTATCTTTCATTACTTGTGCTTTGGGTGTAAAGTTTATGAAATCTTTCATACTACAAGAGCTCATAGATGCTTTCCTACATTTTCTTCTAAGAGCTTTATGGTCTTGGTTCCTACATTTAGCTCTTTGATTCAGCTTGAGTTAATTTTTGTATAGGGTGTGAGATGGTGATCCTCTCTCATTCTTTTGGATATGGATATCCAGTTCTCCAAGCACCATTTTTTGAAGCGGTCATTGTATCACAATTGAGTGGGCTTGGTGATCTTGTCAAATATCAGTTGACAATATATGCCAGGATTTATATCAGAAATCTCACTTTGGTTCCATTCTTCAGTATCCCTGTGGTAATACCATGCCATTTTGACCACCATGGCTTTTTAGCATGCTTTAAAGAGAGCGTGATTCCTCCCAATTCCTTTTTTCTTTTCAATATGTTTTTGTTTATTCAGGACCTCTTGACCTTTCAAATAAATATCATAATTGGCATTTCCAGTTCAGTAAATATTGCAGTTGTAATTTTTATTGGAATTGAGTTAAATCTGTAAATCAATTTGTGTAAGACAAATATATAAATAATGTTTAGTCTTTCAATCCATGAACATGGAATATTCTTCCAGTAGTTTAGGTATTTTTTTATTTCCTTTAACAATGTTATTTAAATTTCTGTGTTCAAGTCATTTACATCTTTAATTAAGTTTATTCCTACATACTTGATTCTTTTAGTAGCTACTGTAAATGGATTTTTTACTTTATTTCTCCTCAGATTGTTCATTATTGGTGTACAGAAATGCTACTTACTTTTACTTTTGATCTTATATACTGCCACCTTACTGAACTCATTTATCAGCTCTAGAAGCTTTGTTGTAGATTTCTCAGGGCTTTCTATGTGTAGGATCATGTCATCTGCAAATAGTGAAATTCTTACTTCTTCATTTCCAATTTTGATTCCTTTTATATCTTTTCCTTACAAAGGTGCTCCAGAAAGTAATTCAGCACAATGTTAAATAAGAGTGGTAATAGGGGACATGCTTGTCTTCTTACAGATATTAGAGGGAAAGCCTTTAGCATTTCACCATTGAATATGATGTTTACAGTGGGTTTTTCATACATACTGTTTATCAGGTTAAAAAGTTTCCTTCTTTTCTTATCTTTTGAAGAGGTTTTGTCAAGAAAGAATGTTGCATTTTGTCAAATGCTTTTTTTTTTCTGCATCAGAAAAGATGATAAGATGATTTTTTTCTTTAAACATGTTAATATGGTGTATTACATTGATTGGCTTTCTTATGTTGAACCATCCTTGCATACCTGGGATGAAAACCATTTTTTCATGGTGTATAAATCTTTTGATGTGTTGTTGAATATGATTAGCAAGTATTTTGCGAAGGTTTTAGCATTGCAGTTCATTAGACAGATGGGTCTGTAGTTTTCTTTTCTTGTGGTATCTTTATGTCACTTTGGTATTAGGGTGATGTTGGCATCATAGAATGAGTTAGGCAATGCTCCCCCTATTTTTTGGAAGAATTTTGGAAGGATTGGTGTTAGTTCTCTCTGGGATGATTGGCAAATTCACCTGTGAAGCCATCTGGTCATGGGCTTTTTTTAGTTGGGAGGTTTTTGATAACTAATTCAATCTCATTACTTGTGATTGGTCTGTTGTGTTCATCAATTTCTTCTTTCATCAATGGTCAATGTAGGCTGCTTGTGTGTTTCTAAAAAGTTGTCCATTTCATCTAAGTTATCCATCTTGCAGGCATACAATTTTTCAAAGTATTCTTTTATGATACTCTTTTTTTCTGTAGGATCAGTGGTGATATCCCCTCCCTCATTTCTAATTTTACACAATTACATCTTAACTCATTTTTCTTTGCTAGCTTAGCTAATTGTGTGTCAATTTTATTTATCTTCCAAATACAAACTTTTGGTTTTGCTAAAATTTTCTAGTGTTTTTTTTTTTAATTCTCTATTTCATTTAGCTTTTCTCTAATCTTTGTGATTTCCCTCTTTTTGATAGCTTTGGGATTCGTTTGTTGTTCTTTTTCCAGTTCCTCCAAGTGTGCAGTTATGTCTTTGATTTTAGCTCTTTCTACTTTTGTAATATAAGCATTTATGGTATAAATATCCCTCTCAGCACTGCTTTTGCTGCATCCCATAGGTTTTGACATGTTGTGCTCTCATTTTCATTCATTACAAGGTAATTATTAATTTATGTTGTAATTTCTTCCTTGATCCACTGAAAGTCTAAATGTGTGTTGTTTAACTTCCATATCTTTGTGCTTAGTCTGATTCTCTGCCCTTTATTGATTTCCAGCTTCATTTCATTGTGGTCAGAGAAATTACATTGTATAATTTCAATCTTTCTGAATTTATTGAGAGTTGTTCTGTGGCCTATAATGTGGTTTATCCTGGAGAATGATACATATATGCTCAAGAAGACTGTATATCCCACTATATTTGAGTGTAATGTTCTGTATATGTCTATTACATCTATATCTTTTAACATATTATTTATGATCTCTATTTCTTTATTGACCCTTTGTTGAGATGTTCTGTCTAATGGTGATAACAGTATATTAAAGTCCCCCACTAAAATTGTAGAGGCATCTAATTCTCCACTTAGCTTTAATGATGTTTGCCTCATGTATTTTGGGGCACCCTTGTTAGGTGAATAAAAGTTTATGAATGTTATTTCTTCTTGATACAGTACCCCTTTTATTATTATATAGTATCCTTCTTTGTCTCTTACAATACTTTTGCATTTAAAACCTATTTTGTCTGATATTCATATAGCTATTCCTGCCCAGTTTTGGTTATTGTTTGCAAGTTAAATTGTTTTCCAACCTTTCAGTTGCAACCTCCTTGTGTCCCTGGGTGTAATGTGACTTTCTTATAGACAGCATATAGATGGGTCATATTTTCTTTTCCATTCTGCCAATCTGTGTCTTCTGTTTGGAAAGTTTAATCCATTAACATTCATTGTTTTTATTGCCAAGGCAACACTTACATTAACCATATTTTCTCTAGGTTTACATACATCATATTTTTTTAATCCTTTTTGTTATTCTTAATAATCTTCCTTTCAGCAATCTCCTCTATCCTTCTCTCTCCTATCCTTTTCACGTTCAACATGTGGAATTCCCTTTAGTATTTCTTGATGGGCAGGTTTCTTATTGACAAATTCTTAATTTATGATTATCTGTGAATATTTTGAGCTCTCCCTCAATTTTGAATGCCAGCTTTGCTAGATACAGAATTCTCAGCTGAATTTTTTATTCTTTTAACTCCTTAACTATTTTATACCTCTCCCTTCCTGACTAAGTGGTTTCAGATGAGAAATCATGCTTAATCTTATTGAGCTTCCCTTGTATGTTATGAATCTCTTTTCTCTTGCTGCTTTCAGTATTCTCTTTTTGTCTTGAGCATTTGAGAATTTGATAACTATGTGTCTCAGGGTAGACATGTAAGGATTTATACTGTTAGGAGAGTATTGTACTTCCGGGACATGTACGTACATGTCCCTCAAAATAGTTGGGATATATTCAACCATTATTTCCTACAACCATCCTTCTGCCCCTTTTCCCTTCTCTTCTCCCATGGGGATGGTTATAATGTGTATGTTTGTGTGTTTCATGTTGTCATTCAATTCCCTAATTTCCTGCTGACTTTTTTATCTTTTTATGTTCTGTTCTACAGTCTGATTACAGAAGTACTATTTTTGATGTCACTAATTCTTTCTTTTGCCAGTTCAAATATGCTATGTGCTTCCAGCATATTTTTTTTATTTCTTGCAATATGCCATTCATCACTATCAGATTTGTTATCTTTTTATATATGTTTAATATTTCTTCAGTAAGTTCCCCCATGTCTTCTTAATATCCTGTATCTCTTCCTTCATTTCATTAAGTTGATTCATGATATTTGTTTTGACATTCTTGATTAGTTTTCCCATGTTCTGCATTTCCTTCTTTTGTTAGGTTGTTCATTAGACTGGGCCATATCTTCCTGTTTCTTAATATGGCTTGTGATTTTTATGTCGGTGTCTATATATCTGTTTATCTTGATTATTTTTTTTCATATGGTTAGCTTCTCTTTTTGCTCTAGGTTTTTTGTTTTGTTTTGTTTTGTATTGTTTCTTTTTGACCCTTGGTTCCACTTTTTCTTCTATATCCTTGTAGTTGTCTGTGTTCCCTTGTAAAAATATTAAGACCATAGAAAAAGAAAAGAAAAAGAATAATAATAAGAAGAAGAAAGATAGAAAAGGAATCATAACAGAGCCGGGAACTATATATAAATTTTTAAAAATTAAAAATCATAAAAAATACAAAGGAATAAGAATAAAACAGGTGAAATAAAAAATGAAACATGAAAAATAGAATAAAATAAAAGACTGAAAAGATGAGAAGAGAAGAAAGAAAGAAAAAAAAGAAGATGAAACAAGAAAATATGGAATGAAAGTAAAGAAATGGAAGAGGTAAAAATACAAGAAAGAAAAGAAATAAAGGAATTAAAGAGAAAAGGTAAGAAAAAGGAAAAAGAAAACAGAAGGAGAAAAAACAACAAGCAAAAATGCAGGAAAAATAGGCTTCCCTCTTAGACCCCTAGGAACAGTCTCAGGCTGCTGGTGCGCATCAGTCATTCACTCTGAAGCCTGCCCTCCAGAGGTAAGGTACCCAGTTTTTGTGAATAAAGAATAGAGAAACAATGTAAAAATTATAAAAAATAAATAATAACAATCAAACTGCCATCAATCCAGGGATCTAGACTATGTGAGGCAGTCATTTCTAACCTGAGCTATGCCACTCCACAGGTTAGGAAGGCTTCTGAAAGTTTACTTGGCTCTCTCCACCCCCTTTCCCTCAGGTGAGTTGAGCTTCCAAAAATTTACCAGCTTTCTCTCATGGTTTCCTTTTCTCCTGGGAAGGTTTAGGGCCTGTCTTGGCCTAAGCCTTTTCTGTCCTAGTTCCTCTATTTCCCAGAGTGGTTGGGTGTGACAGTCTGCCTGAACTGATCCCCCTCCTCTCTCCCAAGGGCAGCTTCAGGGCTGGCTGTGGTATTTTTTTAGATTCACGGTGGTCTCAGCTAGCCAAACTCACTGAATAAATGCAACTTTCTGTCCTCCACCAGACCTCTTTTCCTTCCAGAGTGTAGTGTATTTTCCCATTCAGTTGGCTGGAGTGAGCCAGGGGTTTTACTGAGGTTATTCACCTTGAGGCTGAGGTATATGTGACATTCACAGCCACAGAAGCAAGTAACTGATTGTTTTCATTTGGTCTGTTTTTCTTTCTGTCCCTCTCCCTCCTGTATGATGTGCAGAACTCTGCTGGTCTGCAGATCCCCAAAATAGTTCCCTTGGATAGTTTTTAGCCCTTCTGACATTATTTTTGTGAGAGAGTTGAGCCTTGCATACCTGCTTCAATGCCATCTTCCCAGAAGTTCCTAGACCCTATATGATTTTTTTTTATTGTGGGTAAAAATCAAATTTTTCACAATACATACCAATATTTGTAAAATGACACATAAATACATAAGCATATATGTGCATTTGCTTACATAAATGTTATTATATATATATATATATATATTTTAAAGGTGCTTAGATTACCTATATGATTTTAACTTTCAGCAGTTATGTTTTCTTAATGGCCTTTGGTATTTTGATAGGTATTACATTTCATCTCTAAATCATTTGTGAGAGTATTGTCACCTTAACTATATTAAATCTCACATTCCATTAATTGACAAGTCTTTTCATTTATTTAAGTCCTTTTAATTTATTTCATAAATATGTTATAGATATTAATTTTATAAATCTTACATAACTTGGTTAATTTCTTCTTAGCAATCAATTTTTTATGCCACCCTAAATTGTATTTTTAAAATAATCTTATTGTGTTTCTCACAATTTGCATGCATAAATTCAACTGATTTATGCATGTTGATCTTTTACTCTACATCATTACTCTCTTCATTTACTAGCTCTAATAGAGAATTTGTGTGTGCATGTAAATGGATATATGTGTGCATGTAAATGGATATATGTGTATGTGTGTGTATTCTATTGATTTTCTATATATAAGATCCAGAAATGGAGTACCAAAAACTGCAAGCAAAATTATCCCTTCCATCTGTCCCATAATTTCTAAGTCCCCTATCAGCCTGAAGCAGTCAGAGTGGACATCATCCCAAATCCCTCAAGATTAAAGAATGAACAAACACAAGGGGGGAGTTTAATCACAGACCAAAGTAGATTTATTCATATTCTAGTTATTATGCTGTGTTAATGGAATTTGTAGTAATATTGATACAATGATAGTGGTTTTTCAGGATTCTGAATGGCAGAAGGGATGCATAGGTGAAATGAAGGGCATTTTTAGGGCAATGAAATTGTTCAATATGATACTGCAATGACAGAAACACGACATTATGCAGTTGTCAAATGTGCAAAATTGTACAGCACAAAGTGTAAACCACAATGTAAGCTATATACTTTGGTTAGTAGCAATACTTCATCATTGGTCATCAATTGCATAAAAATGTACTTCAATAATATAAGATGTTAATAAAAATGGAAACTCTGTGTGTAGGTGTGAATAAGGTTATATGAGAATTCCACATATTTCCAGGGCAATTTTCTTGTAAATCTAAAATGTTTCTGAAAACAAAGTTTATAATTACAAAAAAGGATCATGTCATCTCCAGAACAAAGATAATTTTCTTTTTCTTTTTCAATTTGCATGCCCATTATTTCTTTTTATACTAAAATTCCTCTGACAAGAATGTCATGGTACAAAGTTAAATAGCAGAAAATGAAAACAACCGTCCTTATCTTCTTTTGATCTTAGGAGTAACATATTAGGTTTTCTCCATTATTTATGATGCTAGAAGTGGATTTTTCATAAATCCCCTTTATCATGCTATGAAGTTCCCTTCCATTCTTATTTTGTTGATTTTTTTAATCATGAAATGATGTTGGGATTTATCAAATACTTTTTCTGCATTAAATTAAATGATCTCTTATTTTTCAATCTACTAGTGTGCAGTATTACATTGGTTGATTTCTATGTGTTGACACATCCTTGCACTCTTAATGTTAAGCCATCTTGATAATATTCTGTAATCCTATTAACATTCTGCTAGATTTAGTTTTTTGTTGGTGATTTTGTCATCTATATTACAGGAATTATTGCCTGTAATTTTGAGGCCTTTGTCTTCATATGTAGATAATGATGGACTCAGAATTAGTTAGGGAGTATTACCAGCTCTAATATTTTATGGAAGAATTTGAGAAGGATTGGTGTGAATTCTTTTAAAAATATATCCTAGTTTTCAACAGTGAAGCCATCTTGTATTGAAATGTACTTTTTTTTTTATTTTGGATGTTTTCAAGTTCTGATTTGCTTGTTATTGTTCTGTTAAGACATTGTATTCATTGATTTAAATTATGTTTTTTGGTTGTTTCTAAGAGTGTTTCCATTTCATCTAAGTTATCTAAATTGTTGATGTTCAATTGTTCATTGTATCATCTTAAATATTTTTGAATGTATAATAAACTTTATTTTTAGAGAAGTTTTACATTACAGAAAAGTTACATTGAAAGTATAGGGTATTCCCAAATTCCCCACCCATCAACTTCCCACATTTCCCCCTATTAATACCATCTTACATCATTGTGGTAATTGGTTAAAAAATGATGAACCAATACTGGAGCATTGATTTTCTTATGTTGAAACACCCTGGCATACCAGGAATAAAACCCACTTGATTGTAGTGTATAATTTAATATGCTTTTGCATTTAAAAGTTCTTAAGGCACTGTGGTCCCAGCTTCTTCCAGTCTCAGCTGAAATGATAGGAATCATTTCTTTCTCAGCCTTCTCAGCTGCGCAGCTGTTCTCTTCAGCTGCAAACTATCAGGAGAATGGCTCATCTTTCTCCAGGGTCCCAGGGTCAAATATGACAGAGCTCCCTCTTCTGTGTGTCTTCTTGAGTGAAAGTCCATTTATATCAGCCCACCAAGGGGGTGGGGACACAATCTGAGTTATGACTTACTGATGTGGTTGAATCAATGCTTGAATCTTTACAGGTAATTTAATCAAGACATGCCAGCTGAATCTAATACATTCAAAGGGTATCACACCCAAAGAAATAGATTAGTTTACAGACATAACATTTATCTTTTTGGGAGTCACAAATTATCTCAAAATGCCACATTCCACCCTCTGAATATAAAAAAGACATTACAATTGTCAAAAACCCTTAAATCCTTTCAGTTAACAATGGTAAGTACAAAATCACATCAGATATAGAAATCTATTTTACCATGGGGCAAAGTCCCCTCTGGCTGTAGAACTGTGAAACTTACAAAACAACAATCTGTTTCCAATAAACAGAGGGACAGACATAGGATGAACATTTGCATTACCACAAGGAGAATTTGGGAGGAATACATGTGTCACTGGTACCTAGCAGTTCCAAAAATTTGTAGGGAATACTCCATTAGATTTCAATTTCTGAGAGTCATTCTTAAGATGATGGTTTCTTATCCTTGGGGGCCCATGGGGTTCTAACCTTTCCACAGGTTTACCCAATGGCCATTTTTATAGTTCCACCCTCATCAAGCGTCTGGGTGGTGACCAAGCTCCAGACATCACCCTCCAAGAACATTGAGGTGATGGCCAGACTTTACCCAATATCTGGGGTGGAGTCTAACATCCCTTAGTACACAGACATGGTGGCAAAATTCTCAAAAACCTCTGACATAGAGGCCCAATATCCTCAGAGCAGTGAAGTGGTGACCTTGACTTCCCTAATCTATGGTGAACAGGCCCAACCCTCTTAGAGCAATGGCGTGTCCACCTCACTCTCCCCTACCTATGGGGAAAGGCCCACGCCCTCAGAGTACTAGGGTATTGACCTTACTGACCCCAACCCTTGGGGAATCTGCTCCACCTTCTCTGTATCATGAGGCAGCAAAGCTTTCCCTGACGAGCAGACTGGGAACATCCATCCTCCTCAAATTTGGGGGCAAACTCACCCTCACTGTACACATGGGTGGGGTTCCTCTTTCTGCCCAAGGAGATGACTTAATTACAAACCTCAGTTGTAATTGAAGTTTTCCTTTTAAAGCTGTTTTCCCTTCCATCTCTCCCCTCCATGTCCCTTTTCATCCAGGCTGATAGTCGTTTTATTCATACAGCTCCCACCAAAAGCTTGTTGGTTTGGCATGGGGTGCAGGCCATTTTTCAAGGACTTTGGATAGGTGGACATTAAGGTTTCCTGATTTCCACAATTATCTATTTATTTATTATTTTATTTACTATTTTCCCCTTCTCTGCAATTTTCTGCTCTGCCAGAAGTTTATCTTTGGCAGACATCTCAACTTAGACCCCAGACACAAGGAGGGAGCCAAATTACTGCATCTTTACCAGAGTGGGTGATGCAGATGCAACATCCTCACGGGGGCCAAGCCATGCAAACAAAGTTTCTCAGAAGTTGTTCTCCTCTTTTGGCCTGTAGCACCTTCCCTCCCTCTGTACCCTCAGCAACCAGTCCAGGGAGGCAGGGAAGGATTTTGAGAAGATAAATTATCGTTAGCTCCTGCAAGTTATCAGAGCAAACAATATCATGGCTGTATCCATCTTGTAAGTGTGCAACCCTTCCAAAACAGTAGACCAAATTTGTTGTCAAAAAATCTGAATTTTGCTGTTGACTGTGTCCCTCCCTCTCTTCTTTTGGGGAAAGAAACTTCCTCTACATGATAAAAGGCATACATATGTTAGTTGTGGCTTACAATATATTTAAATGTGAAGGACTCAGGGTTTTCCCCATAGTATCAGAAATAAGACAAGGCTGTCCCCTGAAATCACTCATTCAACAGTACACTGGAGGTTCTAGCAATAGCAATTGGGCATGTGAAGTAAATGAAGGGCATGAAAATTGAAAATGAAATAGTAAAATCTTTCTATTTGAAATGAGATGATTTTACATACAGAAAAACCTGAAAAATCCACAACCAAGCTACAGGAGGTAAAGAATCAATTATCAGAGTGATAAGGTACAATACAAATGACAAAAATCAATAATCTTTACATACCATTGTAATGAACAATTGGAAGAAAATTCTATTTAAATAGAAACTAAAAGAATCAAATACCTAGGAATAAATCTAACCAAGGATGTAAAGGACCTGTATACAGAAACTAGAAAACATTGTTTAAAGAAATCAATGAAAGGAAGAACATTCCAAGTTCATGGAATGGAAGAGTAAATATTGTTAAGATATTAATTCTATCCAAAGTGATATATAGATTTTGCACAATCACAAATTTCCAACTGCCTTCTTGAAAACATGGAAAAGTCAGTCATCAAAGTTATATGGAAGGGTAACAGTCCCTGAACAGCCAAAGCCATTTTGAAGGGGAAGAGTGAAGTCGAGGGACTCACACCTCTCCATTTTGAAACTTATTACAAAGCAACTGTAATCAAAAGAGTATAGTGCTGGCAAAAAGACAGACATATGGACCAATAGAATGAAATTGATAGGTCAGAAATCAAACGCTTTATTTTAACCAACTGATTTTTGAAAAGTGAGTCAAAGATCATTTAAATGCGAAAGAATGGTCTCTTCAATAAATGTAGATGTGAAAACTCGATCTCCATACCATAACAATGAAGGTGGACCACTATCTCACAGCATATACAAAAATCAACTCAAAATGTATGAAAGATCTAAATATAACAACAATAACCATAAACATTCTATAAGATAATATGCTGTTCATGACCTTGTCTTATGCCCTGGTTTCTTGGAATTCATCCAATACATGACCAATAAAAGAAAAATGGACAAATGGGATCTTATCAAAACTAAAAACTTTTGGTTATCTAATGAAATCATCCTGAAAGGAAAATGACAAGCTACACAAAGAGAGAAAATATTTGGAAACCACAAGTCCAATGGGAATTTGATATCTATAATATATGATGAAGTCCTACAACTCAACAATAGAAAGACAAGTAAGGCCATTAAAAATGGGCAAAAGATTTGAATAAATTTTTTCCAAAGAGTATGTATAAATGGGCAAAAAGCACATGAAGACATCCTCAACATCATGTACCATTGGGGAGGTGCATATCCAGGCCTCAATAAGATACCACATTTCACACTCATTCGAATGGCTACTATTTTAAAAAATGGAAAACTACATGTGTTGGAGATGTTATGGAGAAATGGGAGCCCTTGTTCATTGTTGGTATGAATGTAAAAGATGGCATCTGCTGTGGAAGAAATTCTTGCAGTTCCTAAGGAAGTTAAATATAGAATTACCATATTATACAACCAACCTGTTTCTATGTGTATACTGAAAATAATTGAAAGCAGGGCCTTGAACAAATATTTGCACATTAATGCTCATATTGGCATTATTCACAATTGCTAAAAGATGGAAGCAACCCACGTATCCATCAACAGATGAATGTATAAAAATGTACTATATACATACAATAGAATATTATTCAGCCATAAAAGGAAAAGAGTTCTGCTACATGAAACAACATGTATGAACAACATGTTGAATGAGATAAGCCAGACACCAAAGCACAAGTATTGTATGACCTCACTTATATGTAATACTTAGAATAAGTAAACTCATAGAGCTAAAATCTAGAATATAATTTATCAGGGGACAGGGTGGGTGTAGTGAATGGGGATTTATTGCTTCAATAGTACAGAGTTTCCATTTGGGATGATAAAGTTGTTTTGGTGAGGATGCTTGTGATGTTAGAATAGTTTTAAAGTATTTAACATCACTGTATTATATATTTGGATATAGCTAAAAGGGTAAATTTTAGGATGAATTTTAAATTAGTTGTCCTGTACAACACAGATGGTGAAACCGAAGATTAACTATGGACTATGGTTAATAGTGCACTTACAAAAATGTGTTTTAACCAATTGTAAGAAATTCATCACACTAATCCAAGTGTAATAACAGAGTGTTATATTGGTTTGAAGCTGTATGTACCCCAGGAAAATATGTTCTTAAATTTATCATTCCTGTGCATATGAACCCATTGTCAGTAGGACATATTGAAGAAATTTCCTCAGTTAAGCAGATATAGCCCACCTCAATCATGATATGTCTTAATCCTATTACAGGAGACCTTTAAAAGTGGAATGAAATTCAGACAGAGAGTAAGCTACAGGGCTGAAATTCAACAGAACCTTGAAGAGAATGGAGATGCCAGGAGACACCATCATGGGCCTTGCCATGTGACAAGCTAATGACCAAAGATCTCCAGTAGCCAGCCCCAGGGCACAACGATGGTCAGGAAGAAGGCATTGCCTTGACGATGCCTTGAGTTGTACCTTTTCCCAGCCTCAGGCTGAGTGGATAAATTCTCAATATTTTTACTATCCTATTTGATGTATTTGTTTGAGCAGCCAAGGAATCATATTGTAGCTGGCAGAAGAAAGAATGAGTGAACTTGAAGATAAATCAATTAAAATGATTCAGTTTGAGGGGCAGAACCAAAAAAAGAATGAAGAAATGTGAACACAGCCTGAGAAAATTTTGGGACACCATCAAGCATACCAATTAATGCATTCTGGATGTTCTGGAAGGAGAAGAAAGACGGGAAAGGGCAGAAGGAATAATGAAAGCTATAATGGCAGAAAACTTCCCAAATTTAATGAAATACATACATAAACACATTTAAGAGGCTCTGTGAACTCCAAATAGATAAATACAAAGAGACCCAGACCCAGACACATTATAATCAAACTGTCAAATGCCAAAGACAAAGAGTTTTGAAAACTGTAAGATAGAAGCAAAATGTCATGTACAAGGGAACCCCAACAATTTTAAGTGCCAATTTCTTATCAGAAACCATGAAGGCAAGAAGGCCAAAGAATGAATTAAATTTCTGTAAGAAAATAATCATCAACCAAGTATTTCATTCCTTATCAAATTCTCAAAAATGAAGGACAGTGTAATACATCTCCAGATTAACAAAAACTGAGGGAGTTCATCACTAGATCTGCCCTATTAGCAATGTTAAAGGGAGCTCTCCAGAAAGCAGGAAAGGGCACTACACAGTAATTTGAAGTGATATAAAGAAATAAAGACCTCCACTAAAGGCAACTGCACATGTAATTAGAAATGGCATAATATTATACATGTTTGGTACATAACTGCCTTTTTAACTTTTTACAGGATCTAAAATGTAAACACATTAAAATTAATGATAAATCTATGCCTTTGGACATACAATGTATAAAGGTACAATTTGTGGCAAGAGGAATAAAAAGTAGGGGTATGGGAGTACAGACATAGTTTGTGTAGGCATTCAAAGCTAAGTTGGAATCAAATGAAACAATAGTATTCTAGATATAGGATGTTAAATTTGAGCACCATGTTAACTACAATGGAAATATCTGAAAAATACACACAGCATGAAATGAAAAGGGAATTAAAATGGACCACTACAAAAGAACAAAGAAATATGAAATTAGGTGGTAGCTAAGGGACAAAATAAGATATAAGACTTACAAAAACAAAATGGCAAAATGACTGCAGAAAGTCCAGTAATATCAGTAGTTACTTTAAATGCAAATGGGCTCAATGCCTCAGTCAAAAGGTAGAGATTGGCAGAATATATAAAAAGGATGGCCCAAATACATGTTCTTTTTTTTTTACAAGGCACTCATCAAATTCAAAGACACAAGTAGGTTGAAAGTGAAAGGATGGAAAAATATATTGCATGAAAATAATAAAAAAAAAAGAGTGCTGGGCAGCTCTAAGATATCAGATAAAATATTTTTAAGTAAAAAAAAAGTTCCAAGGGTCAAAGAATGACACTATATACTGATAAAAGTGTCAATACAAGAAGATATAACAATTATGAAAATATGCTCACATGACTTCAGAGCTCCAAAATATATAAAGTAAATGTTGACAGATTTCAAGTAGAAGTTCTGCGGTAATATTAGGAGACTAATAATGGCATGTAGGCAGAAGATTAATAATGAAATAAGTCTTAAATGATACTGTAAACCAACTAGACCTAACAGACATAGATAGAGTACATCAACCAACAAGAGCAGAAGGCAAATTCTTCTCTAGTCCATGTGGATCATTCTGGGATAGACCATATGTTAAGCTGCACAATCACACTCAATAAATATAAATGTATTGAAATCATGCGATGTATCTTCTCTGAACACAATTGAATGAAGCTAAGAATCAATAACAGAGAGAACTGAAAAATCCACATGTATGTGGAAATTAAACAATACACTTTACAAATGGTTCAAGGAAGACATCACAAGGGAAATAAGAAAATATCTTGAGGTGAATGAAAATAAAACACAACATTCCAAAACTTATGGTATGAAGCAAAGGCAATGCTGAAAGAGATATTTGTATCTTTAAATGCTTACATTAAAAAAGAAGAAAATTGTCAAATCAGAATCATAACCTAAAAATTAGAGGATCTTGAATGGGAAAAACAAATTAAATTTTATGGTGAGCAAAATGATGGATATAGCAAAGATTAGAGCAGAGATAAATGAAAAAGTAAATGATAACCACAATGAGGGAATCAACAAAACCAAATTTTGTTCTGTGAAAAGAATATTAAATTAAAAAAATGCTTTTACTTGGACTGACAAAGAAAGGAAAGAGGAAAAGTAACTAAAATCAGAAATGAAAGGAACTTTACAATCTCACAGAAATTTAAAGGATTGTAAAAGAGTACTATAACCAATGGTGTGATAACAAATTAGATAACCTAGATGAAATGGACAAATTCTTGGAAGCATGAACGCTACCTACATTGATTTAAGAAGAAATAGAAAATATCAACATCAAAAGGAAAGAAATCAAATCTTTAATCAACAACATCCCAAAAGAGAAAAATTCAAGACCAGATGTCTTCATGGGTGAATTTTCCCTAATACTCAAAAAAGAATTCACACCAATCCTCTTCAAACTTTTCCCAAACTTAAAGAGGGAGGGAAATTTCTTAACTCATTCTTAAGGCCAGCATCACATTCATACCAAAGCCAGATAAAGAATTCCAATAAAATAAAATTACAGACCAATATATTTCTTTCATGAATATAGATGAAAAAAAATGCTAGCCAAAATACTAGTGAAACAAATCCAACAGAATATTAAAAGAACTATACACGTTGATCAATTGAGTTGTATCCCAGGAATTCATGGGTGGTTTAGTCAATTAATGTAATACAACACAGATCTGCATCTTGGATGATGCAGTAAAGGCATTTGAAAAAATCAAGTACCAATTCTTCAGAAAAATACTCGTAAAAATAAGAGTAGAAGGAAATTTCTATTTTCCAATGATAAAAGTCATATGGAAAAACTTTTGGTATTATAATCCTTATGGTAAAAGACAAAGCATTTCCCTTGAGGGAACCACCAACTTGTTCTGGGGAAAGTAATTGCTTCAGTTTTTGCGGGTTTTATTTTTTCATTTTACATTCCTGTAATACAACCAAGTAGACTTAAAGCTTAGGGATAAAATCCAGACAAGAGTTTTCAACACTGTTAATATAGGAGAGCAAAGAAAAACTGAAGCAATTAAAGAACTGCATGAGATTTCCAATGCAGCGTGTAGAAAAGGCGAAAGAGGAGGGACTAGGATTTAATTTTGAGATGTTCTAATAGTATTGTTTGAGGGATTATTTTCAGAGGACACTGGGAAGGACGGACTAGATAGTTTGAAGACAGACAGGAGCCTTGGCAGAAGAGACATTTGGAAACATTTTCAAGAAGCCCTTCTAACAATTGGGTGCGTGATGGGCCTGGGCACACAGAGTTGTGGCTGACTTCACTGGGCAGCCCCACATCAGCAACTTACAACTGCAAATATCTCCCAGGAATGTCAGGGAGTGGTCCCGTGCCTGCCCGCCACCCTCATCGTGCCAGAATTGTCTCCAAAATATCTTTCCAAGTCTTGCTCTGCAGGTGAAGATTGTCACGGACTTTCCAGGACACATCAAAACTAAACCCTAGCCCCACTTCTCTTCTTTTTCAATATTCTGTCTTGAAATCTCACATTTTTTAAAGTTTCTTAATCCCTCCCCCCACCCCATCCCCCATTTCTCTCCTATACCAACAGCGTTCAACCTCTCGTCTGGATTTTATGTCAGTTTTAACCTCTACTTATGCACACTACAGTCATGTAAATCAACTATAACTCAGACTGAAGCAATTACTTTCCCCCAGACAAGAAAAAAATATTCTTCCTAGAGTCTCTCATAAGTAGTTAGTGCCTCCACTAGACATCCAGGGACTAATCTTAGGTACATGCTTTCAAAATATCACAAACAACAAAGAGCATGGCTGTTATCTCTACACGGGGATACCATTTTTGATTCCTGCTCCAGTCTTCACACATGTTTTTACTGCATGCTCATTTTTCTTCAGTAGATTCCTCAGAGTTCCTATTTCCAAACTTCCATTTAAGTTTTGCCTTAATTAGAGCTCTACCAATTCTCGCACATTCATCTAATTTGTCATTATATATTTATTTGTTTGATTATGTACCTTTTATTGCTTGACTCACATACAAAATTAATTTAGAAAAAAATCAAACCTCAGAATGCTAGATTACAATGTTTTCCCTCAACTATTATTTATGAATTATAAATCCAGAGAAATCACATAAACAATAATCTTACCTTCCTTCTATGTCCTGTGCCCAAATACTGCCTTTAGGTTAAACAATTATCTCATTTTAAAAAAAATTTACCAAATAGAGTAGGTCTGTCCCTCCTGGGTAAAGTTCTGTGCAGTGCTTGCCACCACCCAAAAGATGTTATTGCTAATGTATCCAAGTCATTATTGTGGGTGCTATTGCCACACTCAGGAATTCATGTCTTTTTGCTCTCTCTAGACAAAGCACATTTTGAATGTGTTGTATTTCTATTAAATTGCTAACCTCATCTGTAATATAATCCAAAATATACACTGTGGTCAATTCCACACCAAACAAGAAAAATCTAATCAACATATGCTTTTCTCAAAGAATTGTTTCCACCTAATTAGGTAAATCATGTAAATGAAATAAAAAAAAAACTGATTTTTTTCCTTTGTCATAATTTTAAAATTATTCAAAAGGAACATTCATTTATTTCCCAGAGAACTCACTTTTTTTTTGTTGAACTTGATAAAAATGACAATTCTCACATGCAATCTTGAGAGTAAAATATATAAAAATACATAGCTTGGCTTTCTATGTATAGTATCATGTCATCTGCAAATAGTGAAATTTTTATCTTCTTCTTTTCCAATCTGGATGCCTTTTATATCCATTTCTTGCTTCAGTGCTCGAGCAAGTACTTCTAGGAAAACGTTAAATAGGAGTGGTGATAGTGGGCATCCTTGTCTTGTTCCTGATCTCAGAGGGAAGGCTTTTAGGACTTCACCATTGAAGGTGATGTTAGCTTTGGGTTTTTCATATATACCCTTTATCATATTCAGAAAGTTTCCTTCTATACCTATCTTTTGCAGTGTTTTTATCAAGAAAGAGTGCTGTATTTTGTCAAATGCTTTT
>JAQZBX010025815.1:0-29302 GCA_029593785.1 Cabassous unicinctus | reverse complement strand
GGCAACAACAAATCTACTTTATGTCTTAAAGATTTGCTTATTTTGAACATTTTATATAAATGGAATCACACAATATGTGGTCTTATGTGGCTGGCTTCTTTTGTATACAATGTTTTCAAGGTTCATCCACATTATAGCATGTTTCAGAAAGTTATTTCTTTTTAAGGTTGAATGATATTTCATTGTATGTATATACCACATATTGTTTATCCATTCATCAGTTGATGGATATTTGGATTGTTTCCACTTTTCCATTGTTGTGAATAACGATGCTATGTACATCCATATGCAAGTTTTTATGTGTGAAAGCTTGTCTTCATTTCTCTTGGGTGTATAGTTAGCAATGGTATTGTTGATTCATGTGGTAACTCCATATTTAATATTTTGAGGAACTGCCAGAATGTCTTCCAAAATGGCTACACCATTTTATATTCCCACCAGCATTGTTTGAGAGTTCCAATCTCTCTACAACCTCGTCTACACTTATTATTGTTTATCATTTTGATTTAGCTATCCTAGTGTATTATGATTTTGATTTGCTTTTCTCTAATGACAAATGGTGATTAGCATCATTTGCTTATATGGTTACTGTCCACTTGTAAATCTTCTTTGAAGAAATGACTATTCAAATTCTTCGCCCATTTTTATATTGGATTATTTGCCTTTTTATTGAGTTGTAAGAGTTCTTTATATACTCTGCATAATAGACCCTTATCAAATTTGCAATTATTTTCTCCTATTCTCAGGATTGTATTTTCCTTTCTTCATGGTATTGTTAACAACACAAACATTTTTAATTTTCTTGTAGTCCAGTTTATCTATTTTCTTCAGTCACTTGTGCTTTTGGTGTCATAGCTGAGAAATCATTTCCTGATCCAAGGTCATAAATATTTACCCCTGTGTTTTCTTTTCAGAGTGTTATGGTTTTGACCCTTACAGTTGAGTCTATGATCCATTAAGTCACTTATTACCATTGGCCTAACAGTAATAGTATCTGCCTCTCAGAGTTGTAAGGATTAAATGAGTTAATATTTATACCTAGGATATAGTAAACCCACAGTAAATGTTAATTTTTGTGGTTATTAAATGTGAAAACAAATCACCTTTCTCCATCATATCAACTCCAACTTACAAAATGTTAGCTTTAAAGCCATGCTAGGGAATGCACTTGCTAGTACTACACACTTTGTACAAAGAAAAACAGAAGCAAGAAACTTTCGGAAAGAGAGAGAACCTTCCTTTGTTGACCCTTAAGATGAGTGAAGTTCTGAATGTAGAGATGCTCTCTGACACTTACAATGGATACTTGTATGTTGTTGCTATGTAAATAAAACTCCTGGTATGAAAAAAAAAAAAAAAAAAAAATTATCTAAAATTATCACAATCTAATTGATAGTGACTGAATAATTGACTGAAATAGAGCCCTTCAGACTCTTAAGATTAAACCCAAAATACTATATTAAAAATCAGTAACTTCTGTGGAACGGGTTCAGCTCAGTGGTTGAGTGCCTGCTTTCCATGTATGAGTTCCCTGGTTCAAACCCCTGTACCTCCTTAAAAAAACAAAAACAAAATCAGTAACTTCAGAAGGCAGAAGGTTTGAGGAAAAGTCATAATATAGAGAACCTTCCATCTAACTTTTTTTTAGCAAAATATTTCCATATAATTCTTTAAAAGATGGTTATCTTTCCTTTGTTCCCTAATGCTTAGAAAATCCCTCAATAATTTCCTGTATTAGATTCCTGTTTGCTGTTGTAACAAATCACCACAACCGTAGTGGCTTAAAAGAACGTAAATGTAATACCTTACATGTCTGTAGAACAGAATTCTGACGGGTCTCCTTGGGCTAAACTCGGGTGTTGGCAGAGCTGCATTCCTTTCTGAAGGCTCTACAGCAGAATGTTTCCAGCTTCCAGAGAATCCTCCTCCTTCTACTTTCCTCCATCTTCAAAGAGAGCAATGTTGCATCTTTTTGTGCCTTTTTTCTGTAGTTATAGTTCCCTCTGACTCTCCCTTCTGCCTCCTCTTCTGCTGTTAATAACCCTTGTTATTACATGGGGTGAATCTGAATAATCCTAATACTCTCCCTATTTTCCTGTCACCAGATTCACAACCTTAATTCCATCTGTAACCTTAATTCCCCTTTGCCAGGTAACATGTCCATAAATTCCAAGGATTAGGACATGAGCCATCAAGCTGCCTCCCTTACTCCCTAATCATAATTTCTGCCAGCTACGATTAAAAAGTATTTCTAGGCTTGGGAAATGTGAAGAGCTGACATGAAATACTTCCCACCCCCAAATTCTATATGACAGTGAAATCTACCAGTCTGAACAGGTGACCCTACTGCTCTTGGGTGTCTCTCTCTTTACAGGACAGGCTTGTGCTTACAGTTATGATCTCTCCATAGATGGGTCAGCCTCCCCTAGCTCTGTGTATACTTTGAGGAAGCTCCTTAAACTCCTTGTGTGTGTGTGTGTGTTTTAAATATATTTTTTATTTTTTCTAAAAGATACTTAGATTACATAAAATGCTACATTAAAAAATATAAGGGATTCTTATATGCCCCACTCCCCACACCTCTCACTTTTCCCCACATTAACAACTGTTTTCATTAGTGTGGTACAGTCATTGCAATTGATGAACACATTTTGGAGCATTGCCACTAAGGATGGATTATAATTTACATTGTAGTTTACACTCTCTCCCACTCAATTCTGTAGGTTATGGCAGGATATATAATGGCCTGTATCTGTCATTGAAATGTCATTCAGGCAATTCCAAGTCCCAAAAGTGCCCCCATATTACACCTCTTTTTCCCTCTCCCTGCCTTCAGCACCTCCAGTGGCCACTGTCTCCACATCGATGATATAATTTCTTCCATTGCTTGAATCACAGTAAGTCTATAGTAGAATACCGGTAAGTCCACTCTCCAATACTGAGGATTCTGGTATGGCGATGCCCACTCTACCTCTAATTGAGAGGGGGCTTGATCCCATATGGCTGATGGACAGGTCTCCCTTGCTTGCAGTTGTAGACTCTCTTGGTTCCTTGGTATAGGCATCCTCACCTCCTTATTAGTTGTCCTGGGTGAGTCCAATGAACTGGAGAGTAGGTGCTGTAACTCCACTGAGGCTCAGGGCCCAGCTGGCACATGGACAGTCCAAAGATTCAAGTCTCTTGGGCGTACACCTACCAACTCCAGCACCAACTGTAGATTCAGATAGAAGGGACAGAAGAGGCATGTGTAGAGAAGTCACAACTAAGTCCAATTCTGTCATAGTCGAGAGCACAAACTCCAAAGTAGGGCCCCCTTCGGAGCTATCTACCATGACTGTAGGACCTGGGTGTCTCCAGAGCCCTCAGGAGCCCTACTATTTAGAGTAATATCTACTTTGGCAATCTATGAGATCCTGCTGAGAGGTGCATAAGCGTTACCTCTGGGATGACCTCCCGACTCACATTGAAGTCTCATTTGTTTTTACCTTTCCCCCCTTTTATTCAAGGTCTTTTTTTTCCATTTGCATCACCAGCTGGTGCTTAGTAGTTATCCCTCGGTGCCAGGAAGGCTCATCCCTGGGAGTCATGTCCCACACTGCGGGGAAGGTAATGCATTTATATGCTGAGTTTGGCTTAGAGAGAGGCCACATTTGAGCAAACTGGAGGCTCTCAGGAGGTAACTCTTGGGCACCCTACAACACTAGGCTAAGTTGCAATTTTAAGAGCAAAGGCTCATAAGCATAGTCATCAATATCAAGGGCCCATCAATGAACCATCCTTCTTCACTAGTCATTGCCCCTGTACTTGGGGGATTGTTGCTGTTCCATTAGAGAATGTGGCAGAGCTCCCCAGGATGGGAATTCAATACTCTTTTCAGTTACTTTGTGAATCTCTACCCACTGTGACAATGCCCCATGACCATTTAGACATATTTATATACCTTATATATCTGCCCAGGTGAACTTCCTCCCATGTATCCCCCATTACTGACACCCCATACCAATGATCCTCCCCTGCCACAGTTGTAACCCTTCTGTGGTCCAAAACTTCTTAAAAAATGAAGCCAAGAACATCGCCAAATATAATTAATAGGAAAATGAAATAATAATGATAAGTTTAAATATAGGAAATAAAATACATAATAATTTAGAAAAACTATAAATTAAAATTTAAAAATTGGGATAATAAAAAAATAATGAAAAATATTTAAAAAAATTTTTTTTTGACGTTTTGCCTTACATCACTGTTGTCCTGTATGTACAGTGACATTTTCTTACTTTTCTTCCCCAGTATCTTGCTTTTTATTTTGTCTTCAGAGAAGATTTAGGTCACAGTAAAGTCACATACAAAATATAGGGGACTCCCATATACCCCCCTTCCTGTATTAATAACCTTATTATATGTGGATGGTACATTTGTTACAACTGATGTACAAAAACTGAAACATTGCTACTAATCATGGTCAATGGTTTACATTATGGTTTACATTTTAGACCATACACATTTATAAATTTTTACTGAAATTTTACATGGCCTGTATCCAACATTGTAAGATCATGCAGAACACTTCCATTGCGCTCTAAATACCCTTCTTCCATCTGTTCTATTCCTCCTTCCCCCTCCCCGTTCCTGTGTTTTTGTAGTCTGCCAGTGGTCAGTGATGGAGATTCAGGAGAGAATGAAGCTAAATCATTGAGCAAGTCCCTTCCATGGTATTTGTTATTGGGTAGTTGGGTCATCATGGACGTTGTCAATATCAGCCCTGAAGCATTTTACCTTCCTGTAACAGCATCTCAGCCATGAGATGAAAACAGGGTTATCTTTAATATGATTTCATGTCAAGTCAATTTCATTATAACCTTGATCTTTTGAAAAGCATAGATTGCTGTATAATTTGTGTAATAATTCTTTTAACAACCCTATTTCTGGGAAATAAACTATTTAGTTTTTAAAAATTCCATTTTAATCCCTGATCAGGGTAGATAAGGTAACTGTGAAGATGAGATGATCAAATGAAGTCCCTGACACAGTGCCTGGAAGATAGAAGTACTCACTGCATGCTTTGAAATGTGTCATGATATACCAACATCTGATTTTGCGGATGCTGCTTGCAGTCACTGCTGCTGTTTTCCTTCTATATAAATACAGTACCAATGCATAAAAGTTGGAAAAGTAAAAATCATCCATACTTGCAATTCACTTAAGTTATAAAATAAGCAGTGTAAATCCATCCTCTGCCTCAGCTGAGTCAGATTCTTCTCATTAGCTCCCTTCTGAGAACCACTGTTAATAATTTGGCACCCAAACTTTAATTTTTCTGCATTTTTACAAACAAGTCTGTACATGGACAGTGGGCTTATTCATCTAGTTAATCAAAGTAATGATTATGTTACAAGGTGAAAGTCACGTAGCCAAAAAACTAACAACTTAAAAAATTTTTAAAATTTTTTTATTTTTATTTTTTCAATACACCTTATTTTTAGAGAAGTTTTAGATTACAGAAAAGTTACATTGAAAGTATAGGGGATTCCCATATACCGTCCTCTCCCTCCCACATTTCCCCCTATTAATAACATCTTACATTAGTGTGGTACATTTGTTACAATTGATGAACCAATATTGAAGCATTGCTACTAGCCAGGGTCTATAGTTTACTTTATGGTTTGGTTTGCACTTTGCACTGTACAGTTTCATAGGTTTTGACAAAATGTAAATTGGCTTGTATCTGCCATTGCAATATCATGCAGAACAATTCCAGTGCCCTAAAAATTAAAATTCCCTATGTTCTACCCATTCTGCCCTTCTCCTCCCCTCAGAACCTCTGGTAACCACTGTCTTTATATCAATGTTGCAAGTTCTTTCATTACTACAATACTAATAAGTCTACTTTGGTCAGTAGTTGCATTCCCCCCTTATATTTGTTCATTCCTCAATTTTGACACATTGGGATGATGTTGTCTGCTCTGCTTCAGATTGGGAGGGGCCTTAGAGCTTAAGGGGCAGATGGAAGGAACTGTTTTGCTTGCAGTTGTAGATACTGTTTGTTTTTTGGGGGTGGGAGTTGTCCATCATCATCATTTTGTTAGTTGTCCTGGGCGAGTCCGGTAAACTGGAGAGTAGGTATTGGCTGCAATTGCTGAGATTCAGGGCTCAAGCAGCATATGAACAGACCAAAGATTTAAGTCTTGGGATCATATATTTAATGAGTACAGTGCTAGTTATATGTTCAAATAAAAGGGGTAGAAGAATCATGAGTAGGGGAATTATCAATGAGCTTAACTCTGTTAGATTGGAGAAACAGATTAGCATGTATTCCAGGGTAAGACCCACCAACTGAGTGCTAATTTCATGAGACTGTGTGCCTTGCGTATAGTGTCATGACGTTTCTACAGCCTTTGGGAGCACCCCTGTATGAGGTTTTGTTTACTGTGGCAAAAACTAACCATTTAAAAATGAATAATTCAGTGACATTTAATACATTGTTGTGCAACCGCTATCTCTCATTCCAAAATAAAATCCCACACCCACTGAGCAATTATTCCCCTTTCCACCAGTGCCTGTTAACCACTAATCTCCTTTCCGTTTCTGTGGATTTACCTATTCTAGATAGTTCATATAAGTGGAATTATATACTGTATGTCCTTTTGCATTTGATTTATTTCACTCAGTCTAATGCTTTCAAGGTTCATCTGGGCTATAGCATATATTAGAACTTCTGTCCTTTTTATGGCTGAATAAAGTTCTTCATTTATGTAGATACCACATTTTGTTTAGCCATTCATTGTTGGTGGGCACTTGGGGAAGTTTCCACCTTTTATCTGTTGTGAAGGGTGCTATTATTTACATTGGTATTCACATATCTGTTTGAGTCTCTGTTATCAATTCTTCGGGGCATATACTTCAGACAGGAATTTCTGAGTCGTATGGTAATTCTATTTTTAATGATTTGCAAACTCCTCAAAATGTTTTCCACCATAGCCGCACCATTTTATGTTCTCACCAGCAATGTAAAAGACTTCCAGTTTCTCTACATCCTTGCCAACACTTGTTATTTTCCGTTTTTTATTTGGTTTGATTCAATTTAAATTAATCAGTATATGTTTGGCATATGAAATAATTTTGTTTTCTCTCTTGGCTTGTGTATTTGGTGTACGCAGTCCTGAGTAAACAGCCTTTCCTTCTTTCTGTCCCTTATTATTACAGTTAAAATGGCAGTATTTTCTTAAACACTGGTGCCATCCCTTTTGCAAATTTGTCAGATGTGTTAGAAAACTAAGGCCTGAGTTACAGCTGCCAGTTTCCCCTTCTACCTTAGTTTGCCAGAGCTACTATGACAAATATCACACAAGGGGTTGGCTTAAACAACATAAATCTATTTGCTGTTTTAGAGGCTAGAAGCACAATATCAGTGTACAGGCTGGGCTTACTTTCTCCCAAAGTCTATAGCATTCCTGCGTTATCTTGCTGGCAATCCTTGGGGTTCCTTGGCTTGCATCTCTGTCTCCATCCCGTGGTGATCTCCCCCATTCTCTGACATTTGCTGGTTTCTGGCTTCTCCTTCCAAGTCCAATTTCCTTTGTATATAAGGACTTCAGCCATATTGGATTAAAGGCTGCCCCCGTTCAGTTTGACAGCCCATTAACTAATAATAGCATCTTCAAAGCTCCTATTTAAAATGGGCTCACGTGCACAGGAATACAGGGTAAGACTTAAACATGTCTTTTGTAGGGTCATGATTCAACCCCCAACAGTCTGCCCTCTCTCTGGACCCCAAAACGATATGTTGTTCCCACCTGCAAAATATGCTCATCAGCACAATATTCTAAAGGCCTTAAGTCATTTCGGTGACAACTCTAAGTTCAGAGTGTCATCAAAATCAGGTATGGATGTGGTCTGTCCTGTGGCAAGATTCCTCTCCATCTGTGGCCCTGTGAAACCATAAACAAGTTATCTGCTTCCAAACTACAATGGTGGGACAGGAATAGGATAGACATTCTTGCCCCAGAAGGCAGAAACTGGGAGGAACAAAGGGGTTATGGAAACCTGGCAGGGAAATTCCATTAGATGCCAAGTTCTGAGAGGCATCTGTGCATTGAAGCTTTGTCCTCTGGGCCTGTGGGACAGTGGCCACGCTCATCCTGAACACTGGGGAGGAAGCCCTGACTCCACCAAACACTGGGCAGAAGGCCTGCCCTCGCTCATCACAGAATAGAAAGCCTGTTCCCTCTAAATGCCAGGCAGAAACCTCACCAAAGGCTGGGGCAGAAATCCACCCTTTCCAAAGGCTGGGGCAGAAATGCACCCTTTCCAAAGGCTAGGGTGAAAGCCCGTCTTTCTTTCCCTATGGAAATGTCTTCTGTCCAGGCCCGTGCTTCCAGGGTTCTGTCCTTGAAGTCATTTTCTTTCATTTCATCCTGTCTCTGTTCCTTTCAGTTCAGGCTGGTAGTGTTTCTGCTCAGACAAAATTCTCAAAAACCCTGTCAGCTTTCCTGATTCAAGGGGTCCAGGCCATCTGACAAAAGGACCATGCAGAGATCTTTCCTGGATAATTGCATCTCTAATTCTGACTTCCTCTGAGATGGTTAGCCGGATCCATAAGTCCTAAGCTCAATATCCTTAGTAAAGGTGTGTTCAGCAACACCCTTGCCCCGAGTCCTGTTCTCTGTGAATTCAGCAGTGCTGGGAGGGCCCTGGTAGAGTGCTTCTGGCCCTAGTGTCAGAGCATGCTATCTGGATAGGCTGAGAATTTTCCAAATCATCAGTTGATGATTCCTGTGTACTTCAGTGAGTTCAGTCCTCAATTTGTCTCTTTCCTCTTGCATTTTACTGTAAGCAGCAAGGAGAAACCAGACTGTGCCTTCCACTCTTTGCTTGAAAAGCTAAATATCCACATTCATCACTTAGAAATTCTACTTTCTATCTGGTATCAGAACACAGTTTCACCAAGTTCTCTGCACTTTATAACAAGAATTGCCTTTTCTCCAGTTTCTAACAACACATTCATCATTTCCTTCTAAGACCTCAATGGAAGCACCTTTAACATCCATATTTCAACCAATACCCTGTTCATGACAATGTATGTATCCAGCTCTCTTCACAGCAATTTAGGTTTTTTCTATCAAGTACTTCAAAATCCCTCCACTCATTATACAATCCACAGCCACTCCTTTGTTTTTTACATATTAGTAACAGCAGCACCCCACTTTCCACAACCAAAACTGTCTTAATTTGCCAGGGTTGTTATGACAAATACCATACTTTAGTTGGCTTAAGCAATATGAATCAATTGGCTCACAGTTTTGGAGGCTAGAAGTTCAAATTTTTGTGTCAGCAATACTGTGCTTTCTTCAAAGTCTGTAGGGCTCTGGTGGTATCTTGCTGGCAGTCCTTGGGGTATCTTGGCGTGTATCTCTGCCTCCATCACAGGGGGATCTGCCTCATTCTCTGCTGCCTTCTGGTTTCTGTCTTCTATTTCTATGTCCAATGTCCTTTGCTTATAAGGGCTATGGCCATATTGGATTACGTCCTGCCCTCATTCAGTTTGGCCATACCTCAACTTAACATCCTGTTTTCAAATGGTTTTACATACTCAGGAATGTAGATTAAGGTTTGGACATGTCTTTTGTAGGAGGATGTGATTCAACCCCAACACCTTCTTAGCTCTACGATTTGCATGATAATTCATGCTCCCTTCACATGTATTCAATAACAGATCTATCCTGTAAGAAAAAGATTAGTTACTTGTCCCTGCCTTGGCTTAGCAGCATACTTGTCACTTTCAAAAGATAGATCTGTTTTGGACACCATAAGGAATCAAGATTTTTTCCTCCATGGTGTGAATAAAATTCATTAGACTGTGACTTTAAGGAAAAGGCTTGTGCTCCCACAGGAAAACTGCTCATCTAAGTAGACCCATAAATCTTAAGTTGAATTTTTCTGGGAAGGGGTAGAGGCTATCAAATTAGGGGATAAATCTATGAACTGATCATGCAAGTCCCACTGTTAGAAAGCAGATTCAACTTTTCCTTTCCAAAGTTTAATTTTAAGTCATCTCACAGTTGGTTATACCAGAAAATACAGGTGAAAAAAAGACTGCATTGCTTGGTTAAAGATATATGTTTTGGAAGAATGTTGACTGATGCAATGTATGCAATCTGAATGAGCCCCCTCCTCTCCCTCCTTGCCTGGGCTGAACCCTTCTAGAAGCTAATTGAGACTTCTTGCATCCACTTGAAATCAGCATCGGTCCATTTGTTCACAGTTACATGGAGAAGAGGCCCATGGAGGTTAACGCTGGCCAAGCCCAGAAGGTGGTGGAAGAGGTCATATCAGCAGTGATGTGTGCTGAAGCATAAACTTAATAGTGGAGGGAAAAGGAAAGAGGTTACATGGTTATTCTTCTGTAATTCTAGATCATGACTCTGCACAGCACAACTTCCTGGAAAGCCAAAAAATTTTCATTTTATTGGTAATACAGGGTTTCTCAACCTTGGCACCATTGACGTTTTGGATCAGGCAACTCTTTTTTGTGAGGGTCTCCTGTGCATTCTTGGGTGTTTAGCAGCATCTCTGGCCCCTACCCACTAGATGCCAGCAGCACCTTCTTAGATGTGACTGCCAAAAATGCCTCCACCATTGACAAATGTCCCCTGGGGGTGGAGAACCACTGGAATGCATTGGAATCTTTGAGACCTTGTTAATAGGAACTTTAGCTGAGATGCGAGTTGTTTGTCTTTTCAGAAGTTACTAAAGTGAAAATTAAGTTTTGACCTGATTGGCTATATTCATTTTTGTATTGTTCTGTTAAGCAACTTTTAAGGAGATAACCACAAATCCACAAAGTCATGGAGTCACGTAGATCTGAATTTGAGTTCTAGCTCTGTGACTTGAGTGACCTTGGGCAAGTTAATTAGCTGCTGTGTTTCCTTGTTTGTAAAAATGGAGTAATGGTATCAATCTTCTAGTTTATAATGAGGTGTCTGTGAGATTGCATACGTAAGGTGGCCTGGATGGAGCTTGGAAGGGGATGGGTATTCAACATGGTATTGTTGTTTTATCTCTTCCTACATTTCTCAGAAGGGTTTTCTTTTTAAATTGATGGCTTCTTTGTAAAGTGAGTGCTATAAACTGTGTCTCACATGGCTGTTGTGAGGTTTTAAAGCAGGGGTTCTTAATCAGGGTCCACAGACACCTGGATTTCAGGGGGTCCCTGAGCTTGGATTGAAAAAGATCAACTTATTACCTTTATTTTCTCTGACTTCTGATGTTGAGTGTCAAAACTATCTGCAGCTACATTCTGAGAAGGGGTCCATGATTTTCACCTGCCTGGCAAAGGGGTCTGTGGAACAAAAAAAGGTTAAGAACCCCTGCTTTAAAGAATATCTAAAATTGCCTGATTTGTTATAAGTGCTCAGTAAGTACTAGAGGCATGAATAAATGATCTCACCATATAAATTGTTGTGCCTACTTATTTAATCATGGTGTTACCAGATCCTCAAATAACAATATACTAATGTACTGATTGGTTACTCTGTGCCAGGCATTTTGCTAAATTCTTTGCCAAAACCTCCTGAGATGGGAACTATTATTACCATCTCCATTTAAAAATAAATTTCAGAGGTCCAGAGGTTACACAGTTCCCAGTCAAACAGGTGGGATTTGATGCCAACTGAGTACATTTCTGCCCAGTCTTTTAGGAGACTGAACGTATTTTTCAAGTCCATTTGCTATTTATCCCATGAATGGTCCCTGTGTTTTAATAAACTGATGATAGTGAACTCCAAGTTTGCCTTTATTTAATCTTTTTCTTGACATGTAACATTTATTTGGTGCCAGTGACTCTTCTAAGTACCCTGCAAATGGCAATTAATTTAACCCTTACAGCAACCCCCTGAGGCAGGCACTATAATTTTGTAGTTTTACAGATCAGGACACTGAGACACAGAAAGGCTAAAGTTGTTCCCTAAGGTCACATAGTTAGCGAGCATATAATATACAGTTGATTCTCATTAATTACAGTAGTTATGGTCTATAAAATCACCATGAACACTGAATTAGCAAATACTGAACCATTACTCCTAGGGGAATACAGGGTTAGGTTCTTGCGAGCCTCTGGTCATAATGTTTGCATCAGCCCATCAGTACACAACCTTGTTTTGTTAGTGTTTCTGTTTAAAGGCACTTTATTTAATATATATTGTTGATTCATTAACATTAAGCTCACAGCCACAGCACTATAACTCATGCCTGAATGAAGTTTATCTAACCCACGTATTTTCTCCATAAGGCACATCACAGCCCTCTTGCTCTTAGGAACACTAGACAGCACTTCAGCGCTATACTTGAGGGCCATTTTTTTAAACAGTGAAACACTGCTAACAGATCGAAACCTCAACACCACATTCTTCGACAAAAGGACAAAAATGTGAAAAACAAGGCTCTACATAGACTGCAAAAAGAACACTTGTTTTCACCATGAAAGTTGAAATAAAAAGGCAGAGTGTCACCTTGTTCAACCTCAGCTGGGAATGTGCATGCTAGGTAACTCAAATTTTTGCCACTCTGCATTTCCATAAATGACCATGAAACTGCCTGGATCATTAATTTTAGGGTTACAAATAAGTTTTAGTGAGTAGGTAAATTTGCAGTTCAATTTTATGTGGTTGTAATTTATGGAGGTAAAAAAGTAGACTATTTGCATTTACAAATGAAGTAATTTTAGAATCAGGAAAGTTTTTGGTTTTCCATGTTTGCCTTTTCCTCTTAATTCTTTTTCCATTCACACCCTCATCCACCTTCTCACCATCTACCCACAGGCTTTTGTTGAGTATCTACTCTGTTTCTGGCATTATACCACACCCTAGATGCCCTTCAGGGACTGTAGGTAGCTTAATAATGAGAAGCTAGAAGGCCTGGTTGGATCCTGCTATAGAAATCTTGGGCACTGTGCAGCTCAGACAGAACCAGGGTATGAATGAAGCAGACGTAGGATGGGTGGAAGCAAAAGTGGCTGCAATGCAGAAAAAGCCTGATGGAAGAGATTGAATGACTTTTTGTTCATGAATCACCACAAATGTCTTTCAGCTGTTCTAGGCTGGAGGCTCCATGAATGCATGTTTTACATTAAATCTGTGGTTATTTGGGGGGCACCATTTTTTGTTGCTGTCATGATTTCTTTTTTCATGATGATGCTTGAAAGCTGGCATTAATTATTGTAGCAGTATGTCTGCCCAGAGGTTTCCTGCAGCTGCCAAGAAAACCAAATATAGAAGAGTCAGAAAATCGCCCCAGATGTGTTCTATTATAGCTTAGAAATCAGCCTTTACAAACCCCATGTCTAATTTATAATTTGATGCGTTTAACAAGCAGATCTTAAAATTTTTTTAAATAAGGTTTACATTTTTTAAAAATGTGTTTCTTGGGACCAAGAGACCATGAAAAAATTTTTTGGAAATACGTCTTCCATTGCTCTCTCACCCCATCGCTTTTTTAACATCAATGTTTTTGTGGCTTTTTAAAAATTTTAAATGAAAGTGGGATCTTAATTAATGGAAGAAGCCATAAAAAGTCCACCTAACTCAGTGGTGTTTGATGCAGTAAATAGTGAAGGATGCTGTTTTGATTTCTTTTTCTCTGTCTATACTACCTATGGAAAAGATGGGGGCACAAGTATTTAAATTTCCAGAAGATTGGTAAAAATTGCAATCTGGGTAGCATGGGCAACAACAAAAAAACACATTCAGGTAATTTTTTTGACTAGATGGTGGGCAAGTGTATGTTGAAGTTTTATGTTATTATTTTTCCTTCAGGAAAATCTGTTTTGTTTAATTTATTTATTTCACAAGTAATCTATGTTCATCATAGAAAACTATAAAATGCTCTTTAAAAAATCTGTAGTCCTACTGCTTATAATCACAACTAACCCTTTGCTGTATATTATTACAGATTTTTCCTATGCATGTCCAGTTATATATATTACATATTTATTTAAGATACCATGTATTGTAATGTATATCATTGTTCGCCTGAATAAACAGCAGCTTTGGGGAGGCACATTATCATATCAAATACATACATAGATCTCAAGACACATAATGATTTCATAACATTTAGAAGGAAAACTGCACTTCCAATCAATAAGTCTTTATGTTATATTAATATGGCTCTCTTGGATGATAATAACAGTGAAAATGATAATAAAAATTACAGCTAATATTTGTTGAGCCCTTATGTGTCAAGCACTAGGAGCTTCATATACATTATCTTATTACATTTTCACTACTATACTCTGATGTTGATAATATTTTCATCTTTATTTTATAGATTAGTAAAGTGAAACCTAGAAGGCTCAATAATTGGCTCATAAAGCTAACAAATAGAGCCACAATGGAAACCCCGGCCTACTTAGCCCCAGAGGCTCTTAATGACGTCTCCCTTCGGCCCAAATGTATCTCGGGGCCCCATGTAAGGCACAGAACATACCATTTGATACCTTGGTCGAAATTTTTGGCCATCTCACTTAAATCACTCATGATCTTTAGATTCTATCTAAATGTTCGCCACCAAATGGGAAAATGTTGTGAGTGTGTCATTTGTCTTAGTGGAGAATGGACCAACTGTTCATCCATAGTAAAGAATATTAAGTAATGGACCCACATGCATCACAGACTATGTGAACAAAAGCTTGACACACTATAAGGTTTTAGGGGCTGGACACCAGTGGAATTTTGATAAACATGTATGAGTACTTGAGTCCCTTTTCACCCAAGTAAGAAGGAACCATTTGCCCCAAGAAGATTTTAAATGCGGGACAAATTTTTAGAAACCTATTAACACAGAGGCATTGCAGGCCAAAACTTGTGCTCATTTCAAACGTGTTTTCTTTAAACTCGGGTGACATGTGGCTGATGGAGGCTGACAATCATATCAAAATAAATATCTTCCATGCCTTAGAGTTCAGTATCAAAGATGATAACCACCATGTCACCTGCCCAGGACTCTCAGCCTAGCCTAAAACAGCATTTTGGCCCAGATGGAATTATATGTCAGAAATAGAACAAAAGTTCACTATATACCAATTTATTAATTCACTTTTTTCTATATTAGCTAGAGAATCTGGGACTATGAAACAAATATCCATGGGCCACTTAATTATTAGACTGGTTAGCAGTATGGGGATGTTTAGCATGTAATTTCTTCAACAGAAGTTATTTATCCTTTGGAATTTTCCCTCTTACTGTGAATTCTTCATATTTGTTCTCTGGAAGAAATTCTTCTAATTTGTAATTCTTTTAGCAACTACAAGTAATTGGAAAGTATACTAGAATATAAAAATTCTGATCTTTCTAATTATAAAAAAGTCATTAAAATGAATGACTTAAGCATAATTAAGGCATAACCAGCCTAGTCAAGGCAGTCTGAGACCTGAAAAATGCAAAAGAAAGCATAGTTATATTTTCCTTCTGAATTCACCATGTTCTCCAGAAGACAGTTTTGTGAACATCTAAATCAAATAGCAAGTTCAAAGGCGATTGTAACTTAGAATCCCAAGGCATCTCTATCAACATCACATTCTGCAGAGCTTTCCAAGCCAGTGGCCTTCTTTATACAATTGGAGTGATATGGAAAGATCTGGTTCATCTGGCAACGATCCCCACTCGCCCCTTAAGTCATTAATATTGGGGGATGTTGGTTGTTGTCTTAATATATCATTCTTTGCTCATAGTGACTCTGTTGGTGGGAACCTGGGTGTTCATTTTTTTGTTTTTAATTTTCCATTTTATGGGGTAAAAGTAATTGCTCACATTTATTGAGAACCACTCTGTGTCAGGTTCTTTTCTAAATGTACACATGATTTCATTTATTTCTTATAACAAGCCTGCCAGGAGTTGTCTTCATTTAATATATGAGAAAACTGGGTCCTGAGAACTCATAACTTTTTCAAAGTCAGGAGGCAGCAGCTGTTATCAGAGCCTGGATCTTCACCCACTTCCACAGAGTCCATTCCTCATGTCCTTTCCCCCATTGCTCTAGTATTCCAATCCCCCTTCTTGTCACATTTTTAACCTCCTTAAATTCTCATGTTAATAGCAGCTTTTTCTGCATTTTTGTTTTCTTTCATCCACAAAGGCATGAAATCCTCACTAGCATGTTCAGTAATCAGGAACTGGGTCACAGAAGGAGGTCCCTAGAAGATATTCTGTCCAAACATAAGCTCACTGATAAACACTACCCCTAGTTTGTCTGAAGTTTGTGAGCTTCTGGTTGTGAGGCTTTACCTAGAACTCAGCCTGCTGCCTCTCTTCTCTTTTCTGTGCTCCTTGTTCATTTGCAACTTGTGTCAGTTTCAGGAAGGTCTCGTCCATGCCGCAGCTCCTGGCCTATGGCATTCTCACAGCTACTGAAGGAGCCACTCCTACCTTGTAGCACCGTCGTTGTTCTCCGAATAGAACTCAGTTGGTGCTGTCAGTTCACATGTCTAACTAGGGTTGATCGGCCAGCCTGGGTCACGTGCCCTGTGATGGATGGCTCCTCTTTAGGCAAGGAAGGAATGGCCTTTCCCTGCTAATGGGTAGACCCTTGAGTGTAGAATCATAAAGTAAAATCACAAAGTCTCTATTTTGATAAAGGAAGAGGAAATTCACCCCTACAGGGAAGGGGTCGGGCCAAGTATGTTACATTCTATTAAAATATTTACAACCATAAATTGTAAATGGACTTCAGATGCCATCTGCCCCCCGATTCTCACAGTGTGCTCCAGACAGTGCTGGGGATTCATGACTTAGACCAGGGTACTTAACCTTTTTTGTTCCATGGTCCCCCTTTGCCATTCAGGCAAAAACCACGGACCCCTTCTCAGAATGTAGTGGCAGGTAGTTTTACGACACCCCTGCACCAACATGTCGCCACAAGAATAATGTTTTTTTTTTTTGTTTTTTTTTTTAATTTTCAGTTAAAGCTCACGGACCCCCTGAAATCTTTCCACTGACCTCTTGGGGGTCCGTGGACCCCTGGTTAAGAACCCCTGACTTAGACTGAAGTGGAGTAGAGTAATGGCAGTCTTACTGCATATAAAGTTTAACTCATTAAGCTCCTTCTCTTACCAAAGTTTCTTAAATTTTTGTTGCTTACTATAGCTTGCTTTTGAATACTAGAAGAAATAAAATATGAACAAATAGCAAATAACTATTATCCAACACGTTTGAAGAAGGCTGATCATACCTTATTTTGAAAGCAAGTTTTTAAAAAAATTATTGCAGACATACAAAAAAAAACCCACAAAAAACTTGATAGTTGTGGTTTTATGTTGCGTAGTTATAAAATTGTTCCTTATGGTTATTGTGAAATGAAATGTACCAGCATTTCTCCATGTTTTGAGAGAGATGTTCAATTCCAAGTGCTCTGCCACCTGAAAAGACTGAGAACACCTTCAGGATTTTTTCCCACATGCACATATCTGAACTAATATTGGCTCTAAAATGCTTTATTTTTTTTCTATTTTTTCTAATATACTTTAAATTGACTTCCTTAAAAGTAAAAGAGTTTACTTAAAAAACATAACTAAAAAGTACACACTCTCCCATAAATGAAAACCAATAGTTTCTAATGCTCATTAAAATAATTACATGAATCTTTAAAAAAAATTGTCAATGTACCGCTTAAAATTGTCTCTCATACCCGACTTCTCACTGCCCATGGAAGGTGAACCACACTTGGAGAAACGCTTAGGCCAAACCGACGTCATTTACAGAAGCACAAACCGGGACAGGTGATAACTTGTCTCTGTTGAGGGTTGCCAGGTATGATCAGAAACAAGGCTTTCCCCCGGCGCTGTTTCTCTTTGCACCTGGCAAGATGGTTCTGAGGTTAAATTTACCTGTGGGTAACCAGAGTGGCCAGAGATGAACATACACAAGAATTTTGCAGGTTTAAGGGTGCTTGACCAATTTTGATATACGAATTGAAACTCCTGATTTTGATCTTTTCAGCAGACCATCTTCTTTTGGAATTGGAGGAAGATATAAAGTCAATGGGAAAAGTTAAATGGCTAGAAAGATCTGGTCCCAAGTGGTTGCACTTGTGCAGGCAGGAGTTTAGAAAAAACAAACAAAAAACTGGTAAGCAAGGAGAGTGGTCTCACTGGATCTGTTTTCTTCCGCCGCCCTCACCTTCCCGTCATCCACAGCAGGAATGTGTCTGAGTGCTTTAGTAGTGTTAACAGCCCAAGATAGCAGTGTCTGGGGGGGTTACATAAATCTGCAGTTTGAAACTTTCGTGGTGAATTTTGGAAATGAACATCTTTGCCAGACTCCGTTGGGTACAGTAACTTTAGTTAGAGGTTGTGACAGGAGAGGCCATTTGGGTGGTGAGGGTCAGGCTATGTGCTTTATTGGAAAAGTTGTGCAAGATAGGGAAGCTCCTGCCTGCCACCCTCCATCCCCCAAACCTGGACTTGGTGGGGCTTTTAACCTTGCTCAGACAGGGATATGGCACCTATTGCATGAAGATCAAATGAGATGGACAATCAGAATTGCTTACATTGGTTTGGTTCTCAGTCTTTTTAAGGTAAATAGGACACCTCATCTGTGGATGTGCTTTGAAAAAAGCACCAAGTACTGTTTTTTACAGGGCATGTTACATAGAGACAGCCACCACATTTTAAAACAAAGCAGGTACTTATTCCCTTGGTGGATGTAATCAACATCTGGATTTGGATCTTTTCACAAAGTAGAGTAAGGAATGGTGATTTATAATGTATTTTACAGACCAAGGCTTTTTCAACTTCCATTTGCATGTGAATCACCTGGAAATCTTGTTAAGCTGCAGATTGCAGCTGGGCTAGGGCCCGAGATTGTGTATTTCTAATAATATCCCTGGGATGTTGCTGTAGGCTGACCACATTCAGAGCAGCAAGGACAAAGTGCAGTGAAAACTGGTAGCCCATTTTTGTAAAAAGACCAAGCACAAGAACAAAACCCTGTATCCAGAGACCTGTTAGGATTATAGACCTAAGTGCTCATTGGCCTTGCTTGCCACCAGATAAAAAGATTGACAATTTTGAGTGTTTCTTATTCTTTTTCTTCAGTGATAATGCAAACATTGGGTTTGAGTTTGCGATTTTTTTTTTTTTTTGCCCGAAGCACTGTTTATTGTTAAGTAGTTTTGTCTTTAAGGCAGAAATATATCTGTTTCAGTTACTGAGTGGCTGGCTGGATATATATGCTTTATCAGAATCCTAGTGAGATATAGGAAGCAGACACTGAAAAATTTGCTTTGTCCCTGAGGTTTAAAGGGGAAAAATGGTTTTTCATTATGTGGAGCAGTTTTTACATTTTTAAACAGGTGCCTTTCTCACATTTTCCCAAAAATAACATTTTTTAAAAGTAATGCCACTGTAGTATTGCTTAAAGTAGAGGTATTAAAAATTAAACTCCAGGAGAATACAAAACCACACTCCTTACCTGGAAAATAACAGCCCCCTCCCCCCCATCCTATAGAGCTGGGAAAATGAAACATTTCATCTTTGTCATTTATTTAATAGATGTGAATAACGTCATTCAGTCCCATAGCTGGCTGTATTATGTGAACCCTACAGGAGTGATTAGTTTTTCAGAAAGCATTCTAACATTCTGCTGTTTGATTTCAATAGTTTCTTTGGTGCGCTAGTAAAGCAAAAATTGATTAAAAAACTTGATTGAGGCAAGCGACCTTTGTTTTCATTCTTGAATTTGATATGGTGGAACCAATGTCTTTAAGTATTTTTTTTTTCTATAACTTATTTAAAGGGTTTCCTGGAGGAAGAGGATGCTTAACAAATTCTGTTATTAGAGCTTTATTTTGGAGAATTCTTTCCTTGATTGAAAGAGTGGATGGCTTTTGTTCTTCCTAAATGCAACAAAAATATTCTCCAATTTAGGATGATGAGAATTTTGAAAATGTTTTAAGCAAAATCCTATTTAAAAAAACCCACTAGGGTGATTCAGGAAGGGAAACCATATAAATTTCTGGATCTGGAAGAAATATTATAAAATTTAGGGATTACACATTTTACGGGGTTAGGCAGGCAAGTGAAATGTTAGGCTGTTTGAGAACACGGAGAGAGAGTCTATGGTGATCTGGGGAATTCATGCTTGCAAAACAGCCCATGCCTGCAGATTGACTTTGTGTGCCGTGATTCTGCCATTCCTGTTAGATCATCCAGACCAAGAACTCATAGACGAGAAAGATGGCGAGAAACTGAAACTCAGAGCGGGCTATGTAACTTGCTAACCTTGTGCTTCTGATAGTTTATTTTGTCTTGCTCCAGCACAGTAATCGCTGTGATGAAGATCTTTCTTTCACTTCTATTGGTCACATTCTCCACCCTTTCCATTTTATCAAGACACCTTTGGTTTGTCATTTTCGGATGTCTTGAAGCTTTTGCCTGTGATTAGTTGTTTCCACCTGTGGTGTAACTGGAATTAGACCAGAGATGTCTAGGCTGGGGAAAAACTTTAGTATCTATTCCCTAAACCTATTCATTAGAACACTAGCATATTTTTAAAGTTCAAGAGGAAAATTGATGTGTAACATATTCTTTCAAAATTCTTTGACTATGGGATACCCCTCCACACTCATTTTTTTGGGGGGGCATCCCATTACACTCATGTTTGGGGCTAATTTAGGGAACACTCCTTTGGATAGTTACCTAGCACTCTACGACTTGAAGTTAGTTACTCAAGGACGCTGTACAGTCTTTCAACCTAGTTTCAAATCCCTTCCATCTACCTCTCCTTTGTACACAGTCCAGTTTTTGTCCCTCTTAAAATAAAGCACCTGGAATGGACCACGATAGCTACTACTGCTGCCCAGTAGAGTGGGACAATATGTGACACTAAATGCAACCCAAATCCTTCCTGCTGAGTTGAAGCAGGTATCCTCCACTTACCCCAATGAAGTTTTCTGGTGATTCACTTGTTAACTTGTGCTGTGCCTTGCAGAAAAATCTGTGCTAAATATGTAAGGTTTAATTAGTACTGAATATGTTAGACAATTGCAAATATCCATAGTTATTAATTAAACAAGCAGGAAAATGTTAGGCATCGTCCACTCCTGCCTATTCCTTTCAATTAAATAAATAGTGAGAATTGAATCTCAGATGGGACTTGGGATTGGGATGGTCAAAGCAAATAATTTATATGAAGACACAAAATACTTTTATTATATTAGCAGGATTCACATATATGTTATCAATTTAGGCAGATATTACAGAAATGTGAGCATTGTATAGGAAGAAGCATTGTCTTGATTAGAAACAAGGTTGAGGATGACAGAGATGTCTGAAAATGTCAATCCATGTTGAAGATTGTCCACTGACTTGCATGATGAAAAAAAAAAAAAGAATTGATCTCATAGGGAAGGAACCACTGGCATTCCCCAGCCAGTGTTTAACGTCTCTCTACAAAATTAGTTCCAAAAGACTATATATACTTCCTCTGGTTGAATATTCTTCAAGACCAGGACCTAAAAACTTTTCAAGGCAACTTAAGGTTGGAAGAAAGGCAGTATCTGTTTAATGGATTTAGTATTAATCTTGGGCTTGAATTGTGACTCTTCCATTCTCTAGCTGAATGAGTTTCACTAAATTACTTAAAAATTTCAACTCACCTTTCCTTATATTATTATATAAAATAGAGTTAGTAATACATACTCCTAAAGCTAAGAGAACTCATGAGAATGTGTCCCTTAACAAGCACTCAAAATTTCGTATATTCGTAGTTCTTTCCATCCCCATCTCCCCGCACCCCCCAACCAATTGTTTGGCTCTATTGCAAATAAAAAACCAAGTTGCCTTAAGCACAGTCCTGTGAAGTGATGTGTAGGGTTTCACTTAGGTTCAGTTCCTAACACCAGAACTAGAAGTGGGATGCATTTCGTTTGTCAAGGGCTTTCATTCTACAGGAGTGGATTGTATATATTACACATTTTAAGGGGAACAGATAAGCCAGACAATGTTAGTTGCTAAATTCTCTAGCACTGAGGACACCTGCGTTGTGGGCTGACCACTGATCTCCAAGATGGAAGGTACATAGATCACTTCAGGACAAGCCCCTTTATGAAAACCAGCCTTGCTGCCTGTTTGATTTAATTCAGTTCCTGTAATTTCTTCTATGATTGTCCCCCCCACACACCCTTTTTTTTTTTTTTTTCTATCTTCTTGGCTCAGTACTGAAATCTCAAGGAAATATTACACAATCTATTGCCATGTCACTTTGTGAGCCCAGTGAAAAAGAAGTGAAAATGGACAAAACTAGAAGTGCTATTTTAAAATGTCTAGAAGGTATCAGCAGGCCCATGGCATATACTGAAAGTGTGTGTGCTTGTTTGTGCTTCTTCCAGAAACTTAATTTCTGAAATTCCTTTCAGAAAGTGATGTTAAATGACATTATTTTCTCACCATATCCTAAAGAGGATACTTAAAAAAAAAAAAGAGCAGCTGATTTATGATAGATGCTTTCTGTCTGTGAAATGCAGGGCTTTTGAATTTTTTCCCTAAGCCTTCTGTCAAGTTAGGCGATCTTTCTGAAATGCTCAGTTGGTGAGTCTTCTAACATTAAGGAAAGTAGAATTTTGATTTAGAGTAAAAGTGAACAACCAAATTAAATAAGACTGAAGTTCCTTTTCTTTTTTAAAAATGTTGGTTGTTTTGGAATCATAGTAAACGTAGTAAACTAGAACATCAACAATCCTTGGACTGTTAGAGCTAGACTTTCAGATTTTCCTTTCCTTTTTGAGAGAGCCATAACAATAAGTAATCCTGGGCTGGCTTGCATTCAGCTTTTACCTAAAAATCTCTTGCAAATTCAGTACCATGTCATTTTCACATCTATATTCTTTTTTATGGTGGGGAGGGGGCCTAGAAATTCAGCTAACAGAGTTTTTAAAAGAAGTATTTCATGGTCATTGTATTAGTCAGCCAAAAGGGTGCTGATGCAAAATACCAGAAATCTGTTGGCTTTTAGAAAAGGCATTTATTTGGGGGAGAAGCTTACAGTTATCAAGCCCTAAAGTGTCCAACTCGGTACCGTAAGAGGTGCTTTCTCACCCAAAGTCTGTTGCCACTTGTTGGTGCAAGATGGCGGGCGACGTCTGCAAGGGTTCAGTCTTCCTCCTTCCTCTTAAGGCTCTGTGGTCCCAGCTTCTTCCAGTCTCAGCTGTAGGCTGGCATAAGGCTCATCTCTCTTCCCAGGGCTGTATCTATGGTACACTCTCTCTTCCTGCACATCTGCTTCTGTGTATCTGTTTCCATGTGAGAGTCTGTTTTATCAGCCCAAGGGGGCTGGGACTCGATGCTGAGTCGCACTCTAATGATGTGGTTGGATCAGAGCCCTAATCTTAACATAATTTAATCAGACGTCTCAGCTGAACCTAATACATTCAAAGGGTTATCACTCCAGAGGAACTGACCAGTTTATAAACATAATCTATATTTCTTTTTGGAATTCATAAATAATATCAAACGACTACGGTCACCGTGAGGAAAAAAAAGACCATCTTTATAGTCAACTATAACCCCATGGACATCATGTTGACTGTTCTGCCAGGCTTTTTCAAAGAAAGCATGTATTATGAGCCTGTGAACACTCACATCTAGGTGCGTATGCTGTTCAGTTACCGTTCGAGTAATGCTTGCTGGACTCTGCAGCCGCACAGCCGGGCTGCAACCCCGAGTCTTATACTTCCCAGCTGTGTGACTCGGGAAGGTGCTTTCTCTCTCTGTGCCTCAGTTTTCTGGGATTGTTGTGAGGATTAAATGAGTTGATGTATGAAAAATGCCTGGCAAGTAGTGAGTGCTTATAGATGCCACTCCTGGTATCATCTCTCTTCATGCAGGGTTTTCCTGGGTAGCAGCTGCGTAGATTCCAGGGGACGGCTGTGCCATCGCTTATTGAACCATCTCTACTTGGGGAATAGGTGTTTGCGTTTGTGTGTGTGTGCTGCTGCAATGGGTGTGTACAGTCACGCCCACACTTAGCCTAGTCTGAAGGTGGTGGAACGATGCGTCCATTAACTGCCATGTGCGGATGCCACTCTGTTTCTTTTTCTAACCGCAGACTAGGGTATTAAACCCACCTCAACCACCTTCTTGCTGTGTGACCTGGGGTGAGATCTTTACTCTTCCTGGGCCTCACTTTCCTCATCTGTAAAATGGGGAAAAAATAGTACCTGCTTCGGTTGGTGGCTGTAAAGATTAAATGAGAAAGGCTGGTAAAGCACTTTGCACCACAGCCTGGCCCAGGAGCCACACCAAACATGATGTAACTGAAGAAACAAATGGAAACAAAGTAATTACTATTACTGTTACCATTCCTGTTTCCCCGAGTCCCCATTGAAAGAATCGGTGAACACTCTTTCCTTGGGCTCATTATAAAGTAAAATAGCAGTGGCGTCCTTTGGAGAGCTGTGCATTTCTGCTGCCTGGGCTTTTTTCCTCCCTGCACTTCATCTGTCCTTTACAGTGATGAGAATTCTTAAGAGAGGCCAGATTTTGGAGAATGAATAGATGCCCCAGGAGTCACCTCTGCTGTATGTGTCTGTCCCCTTCATCAGCGGTCTCCATCCACTGCTCAGCATTTCAAATTCCGAGAGGGGAGAATGGAAGCTTAAGGAGCTGCCAGTGGAAGCCTCCTCCCAGGATACATTCATGATTCTTGTTGAAGAGGGAAGAGAAGCCACTTGAGCTCTGATTGTTCATGGATTGCTTGCCTCAGAGGACCCGGGTATTTGAAGTGGCTTTTACCTGTTGAAATGCAATCACATTTTGGGGGTATTGTGAGCACTGGGAAGTGATAGTGCTGTTTAAAAAGGGGTGGGGGGCAGTTCCCATAAATGCCCTGTTGATACCCCGGAAACTTTCTGGCCCTCTGGGGCCATCTGCTCTATTGAGGCATGGGTCCTGAAGGGTTAAGTAGTGCTCATTTTGTGTCTGCCTGGACCCATTTAAGAACAAGATGGAAAATGCGGCCCTTCATCATGTCAAGACCATTTTTCATTTCTTGCAGCCCCATCCACACACCTGACTTGTTTTCACAAGCGCTTGGGAGCTCAGCAATCCTTAAAGGAAGGAGTGGAGATGAAACAGATCACATACCCTACCAAGTGATACGAGGGGAAGAAATGATCAGTTTTTCCTGCAGCTATCATGGGCATCTGTTTTCCATGATCACCACTGAATTGTGCATCCCAGGCTTATTCTTAGCTGTTAATGAGGAGCTGGCTGGCTGGCTGACTGGTTGTGCAGCAGTGTACGTTCCGTGTGTGACTTGTTTGAGCAAAATGGCTCGTTCCTCTTAACCTCCCTGCCTTTGCCACTAGAAAAGAGAGAGACATAAGAGCATTTTGAGAGGTTAGTAATGAAACCTCGGGTAATTACTATAGGAAACGGCTTAACAGCATTGGAATTTGGTATTTTCCGGTAGTTCTGAAGAGTCTTTACTTGACAAGACCACTCCTAGGTCTATTGGAAATACAATTTATTCTTAATGAAAATGCCTGTGTTCCTAATTTGTCTTCTCCAGCTGTACAGGACTCTTCTGCTTCAATCTCATATCCAATAATTTTCCCTCTGTAATATAGTTCGTGGTCAAATGGTGAAGTTGTATGGCTGTGAAGTTGTGATGTCTAAAAGCTGTTTTCAAAAAAAAAAATAAAAACCTGCTATCTTCGGAATGCTCTGAAAATTAGACTTGCCCAAGAAGAGTCAAGATGAGTTGAAGGTTTCAAATCACATAGGTTATTTCCATTATGTCACTGCATCTGTCACGTAGAAAGGCTCTGACTTTTCATCCTTGAATATCTGCTAGTTTCATTGCTTGGAATCCCTCTTTTGGTTTTCAGGCCATCTGTCTATATGCACTAAGTATGTTTAATACGACAAACAAGCTCAGTGTACTCAAAGACAATTTCCTACATGTTTCTATCCCTTGTTTCAAAGAAGTGTTTTCAAGAATCTTCTGTCTGCCAGATCAGCTCAAGCATGAGGTTTAAGGTGGATCTAACATGCTGATATTTTGATATTTCTGAGAAGTTTCTCAACCTCCCGCTCATGTATTGTGCCATTATAAGGCAGTGTGTGTGGTAGCTAAGGGCCTGCATTCTGCAGCAAGGCACCTTAGGTTCAAATTTCAGCTCTGCTACTTCTTAGCTATGTGACCTTGGGCAAGTTTCTTAACCTTTCTGGGCCCTGGTTTTTTTCCTTTATAAAAAGGGACTAATGGGAAGCAGATGTGGCTCAAGTGATTGGGCTCCCGTCTACTATATAGGAGGTCCAGGGTTCGATTCCTGGGGCCTCCTGGTGAAAGGCAAGCTGGCGTGTGCGGCAAACTGACCCATGCAGGAGTGCTGGCCTGCGCAGAGAGCTGGCGCAGCAAGATGATGCAACAAAAAGAGACACAGGGGAGAGACAATAAGAGATGCAGCAGACCGGGGAGATGAGGTGGTGCAAGAGATTGAGTGCCTCTCTCCCACTCTGGAGAATCCCAGGATCAGTTCCCGCTGCCACCTAAAGAGAAGACAAGCAAGCACAGAAGAACACACAGAGAGCAGGCAGCAATCCTTAAAAAGGGGGGGTTAATACAGAACACTGCCTGGCACATAGTAAACAATTACTGAAACTTAGTAACCATTATTAATCAACAATTATTGTGGGCCTACTGTGAGCTCGGCATAGAATTGGGTATTATGGGTGATGATGATGTTGGTGAAAACAGCAGCAGTAATAGCCGTGGTTAACATTTATTCTACATGTTCAGGATGCCAGACCCCAAGCTAAGAGTTTGATATGTATTATCTCTCATTTGATTCTCAAAACAATTCTATGAAGGAGGAACTATTGAAATACCCACTTTTGCCCAGGAAACTGAGGGTTAGAAAGGTTGTGCAACTTTCCATTGGTCAGATCTAGTAAGTGGAGGAACTAGGACCTGAACACGGCTATCTAATTCTAGAACCCTTATTTTAATTTCTGTGCCATGTCACTCATATAAAAAGTGAGCCCCTTTTTGAGTCTATTTCACCTCTTGAGAATCCCTTTAAATAAGAAAGCACAGACTTGAGACCAATTTTATTGTAATGAGGGTCTCTACACCTTTGTCAACTAGGTTTGACCTCTGACCTTGAAATGAAGACCTTTCTGCTTTTTGTTATTTTAATAGCAGAAAAGGAAATAAGGGAACATGCTCAAGACTTCTCTTTGCTTGACCTTGTGTTCCATATAACCTGAAAGCAGCCTCTTCCTTTAATCCCTTCTGCCACTTACTCTGATAGTATTTTGTAGTAGATGCTTCTTTTGTTGGATTTCCTATCCCAACTTTTGGGTTGCTTGCTCAAAGGTTAATCTATTATAATTACATGCATTGGCCTGGGGACTCAGTATTAAGAATCAACTTGCTGTTTGTGAGAGCTTATTTTCTGCCAAACACAGACCTAAGGAATCTAGAAGCATCCTCTCGTTTACTTCTCATAACAAATCCCCATTTTACAGATAACGAAACTGAGTCTTGGACAGCTTAAGTAACTTCTGTGAATGTATAGTTTTAATGATCACCATTTTAGCAGCTCCCTTCCATATTTATAAACCTGTCTGGGAGGGGAGCATCATGTAGTAAGAGGAAGAACACCAAAATTAGAGACTCAGTTCACATCACTGCTATGGCGTTCACCAGTTGGGTGAATGCTGACAAGTTGCTTTTCTTCCCTGAAGCTCAGTTTCCTTTTTTGCATAATGGGCATGACAGTTTTCCTTTGCGGGGCTGTAGTAAAACGTCTAAGAGGTAACATGAGAAAACTCTCAAATGTTAGATGGATTTAAAGTTTGTATTCTACTAACATTCATAAGCATATGTGTTCATTGAGTATCTAATTTTTTTAATGTAGGAAATAAGTAAATGTTTACCTGTTCAGAGTTCCTAGAGTTCAGAGTTCTTGGTATGTGTTTTGAGCCAATGTAGAATTTGTCTGCAGAAAATGTGAGAGACACTGCTCTTGATGAGTGAAGGCAATAAAAATATTGTGATTGATTTCTCTAGGACAGGGTTTCTTAACCATGGCACACTAGACGCTTTAGACTGAATACTTGTTGTGGGAGGGCTGTTCTGTGCACAGTAGAATATTTAGCAGCGTCCTTAGCCTCTAGCATTTGATGCTTGTAGCACCCCCTCTCTCCAATTGACAACTACAAATTTCTCTAGATATTGCCAGATATCCACTAGGGGGCAGTATCACTCCCAGTTGAGAACCACTGATCTGACACTATATTGGCAACTAATTAACTTAAAAATAAATATACTGCAGGCTGGGTAAAATGTGATAATGGGCTCATGTGGGAAGTTTGCAAAATCTAACCCGCTGCAGATGGAAGATTTTTTTCCCCCTGGTATTTCAGTAGTTCCATTCTCAAATATGAGCTCCAGGTAATCAAAAGAAAAAGCAGTGAGATAGACTGGATGAATAAAATAAAAATCAGTACCGGTAAGCATCTTTTAAACGGACTAATACTTTTTCTCTCTCTCCCTTCACCTAGTTAGTTTTGTTTTTCTCGCAGATGCTCCGCCCCACCCCCACCCCCAGGAAGGCGATTGGTTCAACAATTCTATTATAGGTGGCCCTTTCTGTGCCTCTCTGAAAAGACTCAGCTAGGACTGGGAGATTTTTCTCCTTGAGAGTCAGTAAACTCTTGAAGCCAGCAAGTGTAGTTTTTTCCGTTAGAACCCACTCAATTAGGCTGTAGGATTTCAGGGGCCTTAGAACTCTGTGTGAGGAGATGAGACTTCACAGAGATGGAACTCTCAAGTTGACTGTGTCTCAGAGAAGTTTCTGGCAAGTGAAGAACTGCTCTGAAGTACCTCCCTGGAGCAATGTCTATCTTGATTTTTCAAGGGAAATTTGGTGCTTCATTTAGTTAAGATTCAAATGTGTTTTGCTTTCTATATCAAAAGGTAAAAATCTCTACTTATAAACCAGAGAAAGTAGAAATCAGTGTTTGATTCTCTTTTTATTTCTGAGCTAATTCACATTAGGTTTTCTTTTTTAATTGAACAAGTGTCATAGAAATTGGCAGAGAAACCGAAAACTTAAAGCAGTTAGTTATTTCTGCATATGTGAAACACTTCTGAGAATATGGTTTAAGTCAATAGGAGGGGATGGTTTTGTTTACAGAAAGTTAATTTACACTATCTACTGGTGACATAGCTACAGTGCGGTCTCTGTTGTCAATTTCCCGGAAATCTCTTTTCCATAAATGCTCTTTCCCTGCTCCTAGCTTTGG
>JAQZBX010025814.1:0-29296 GCA_029593785.1 Cabassous unicinctus | reverse complement strand
TTTTTTTTTCAGAAAAAGGTAGTTTCCATCTTTTTCATTGCTCTGGAACAATTTATAGAGCAATTGAAACTATTTGCTCTTTGAAGCCTAGTGGGGTTTTTTTGTGGGGTAGTTTCTTAAACATTTTTCCTATTTCTTCTATGAAAATTAGTCTTTTTAAGATGTCTATATCTAATGGAATCATTTCATTGATATCAGATTACTGCTAAACCAAAAGTCCCATATCTTTCATTCCTAACCAACAGAAAACTAAAATCCTCTGTGAAGAAACTACCAAAAATATTTTGCAGTAACTTAGTATGTGGGAAAATTTTATCGTAAAGATGTAAGAATTGCATGAATATTCCTGATGGTGTTTGTAAATTTATTTTCTTTAAGATTTAAAATAATTAAATGCATCTGAAATTTTTTAGAGGCCAATGTCTTATTTATTAAGGTAGCACAGCTGTTGTTTTTGGACAGAGGATAAGGGACAGTATATATTATGGTTTGGCTATGATACTGTTTTAACTTTGTGGAGATTTTATATTATGTATTTGAGAAAAGGTTAAGGTTTTCCTTAAACAACCTTAAAATAATTGCTATATAAATTATTTTCTTCATTTTCTTCTTAATTTCTTGGTGGTCTGATAAGCAATGCTGATACTCTATGCCACAAGCATCTCCTAGATTTGAAATTCCTTATTCAGTTAACCATCTCTTAAATATCTGCTTATCAGAATTCTTCAAACCCCATAAACTAGCACCAAGCATCTCCTTGTCATTCTGAGTGTTCTGCTGTTTGTTTTGGAAAGTTTCCAGGAATACTTGGAAGATAAGCTCACCTTAGTGACCAGTGAATGTGAATTATGAAATAGTCTGAAAGGCTAACCTCTTCTGATGAACTAAACACAATGTAAATGTAATTAATGACAATTCTAGGTATCTTTGTTCCAGAATGGTCAAAACCATTAATAATGAACACTAAAAGATGTGAAATTGTTATCAGAGAAGCTTAGACTTGCTCTGTTTCACCAGACTACCCCCAGACCTCTGAAAAGCCCGTGGCTCCTAAGAAGCAATAACTGATCCCCAGTGCTCTTCAACCTTAGTAGGTCAATTCTCAAGCAGTCCTCCATTATGTTATATTCAGGATCAGTTAGCTGAGGATACAGACCATGGTAACAATCATGAATTGAAAATAATTCCCAATGTTACAAAAGGAAAAAAATAGAGTTGTTACCTCTCATTTCAGGTAACAATCAATTATAATGCAACCTCTTAATTAACTTTTCCTTTTATAATCATTATTATCTGGATCCAAGAAGCATCTCTAAGTTAGTAAATTGCATATAAGGAGTAGGGGAGGAATTTGTTTTAGCAATTAGAGCATAGGTGTGCAAATATCTGTTCGAGTCCCTGCTTTAAATTCTTTTGGGTGTATAACTAGTAGTGGGAATGCTGGGTCACATGGTAATTCTATACTTAGTTTATGAGGAACTGCCAAAACATCTTCCAGAGTGGCTGCATCATTTTACATTCCCACCAGCAATGAATGAGTGTTCCTATTTCTCCACATCTTCTCCAGCACTTGTAACTTTGTTTTTTTTTTTTTAATAATAGTCATTCCAGTGGGTGTGAAATGGTATCTCATTGTAGTTTTGGTTTGCATTTTCCTTAAAATCAGTGATGTTGAGCATCTTTTCATGTGCTTTTAAGCCATTTGTATATCCTCTTTGGAGAAATATCTATTCAAGTATTTTGTCAAATTTTAAATAAGGTTGTTTGTCTTTTTATTGGTGATTTGCAGGATTTCTTTATATATTCTGGATATTAAACCATTATCGGATATATTTTATCCCATTGAGTAGGTTATCTTCAGTTTTGTGATGAAGTCCTTCGATGCACAAACATTTTTAATTTTGAGGAGGTCCCATTCATCTATTTTTTTATTTTCTTGCTTCTGCTTTGGGTGTAAAGTATAAGAAAACATTGGCTAAACCAAGCTATGAAGATGCTTCCCTACATTTTCTTCTAGAAGTTTTATAGTCCTAGTTCTTATATTCAGGTCTTTTATCTATTTTGATTTAAGTTTTGTATATGGTATGAGATAGGGGTCCTCATTCATTCTTTTACATATGGGTATCCAGTTCTCCCATTACCACTTGTTGAAAAAACTCTTCTTTTCTAATTGAGTGGAATTGGAACCCTTGCAAAAATCAATTAGCCATAGATGTGAGGGTCTATTTCTGAACTCTCAGTTTGATTCCATTGGTTTTTATATATGTCCTTGTGCCAGTCTCTATTGACCACTATAGCTCTGTAATAAGCTCAAAATGAAGAAATGTGAGTCCTCCAATTTTGTTTTGCCTTTTCAAGATGGTTTTGGCTGTTCGGGACTCCTAAACCTTCTGAATAACTTTGTTAATTGTCTTTTCCATTTCTGCAAAGTAAGCTATTGGAATTTTGATTAGGATTGCATTGAATCTGTAAAGCACTTTGGGTAGAATTGACTTTAAAAAATTTTTTTTTATTTATTGAAGTATATCACTCATACATAAACATACATAAATAATAAGTGTATAGCAATAGTTGTGAACTTACAAAACAAACATACATAACATCATACAGAGCACTCATACCTCACCCTATCACAAATACCTTGCATTGTTGTTAAACATTTTTAACTAATGAATAAAGAGCAACCTCAAAATATTACTACTAACCAAAGTATTTTCCCTAACCCACCCTATTATTATTACATCATTTATACATGAACATACATAAACAATAAGTGTACAGTTAAAGTTGTGAACTTACAAAGCAAATATTCATAAAATCATACAGGGGTCCCATACATCAACCCTCCACCAACACCTTGCATTGTTGTGAGACATTTGTTACAAGTTATGAAAGAATATTGTCAAACTCTTACTGCTGATTATAGTCCTTTTCTTACATTTGGTGGATTTTCCCCCCAACTCACCCTATTATCATTTTTTAAATATATCTTTATGACAGAAGTAATAACTTACGAAACTTACAAAACAATCGTGCACATGTGCAGAATTCCCAAACAACATGCCTCTATCAACACACCACACCATGGTGGAACATTTGCCACAGATTATAAGATAATATCATCCAACCATTACCAAGTCCATAGCATACATTTGGCACACACTCTCCATACTCCCCCATTATCACCACAGTACATCTTTGGCATAGATGCAAGAATATTGCATTATTACTGTTAACCACAGTCCATAGGTCACTCTGGTTGTGTTTTTCCCATGCTTCTCCACATTCCCACCACCCTGCAACAGTGATGTACATCTGCTGTAGCTCACAAAGGACATTCTTGCATCTGTACCATCAACCACAATTCTCATCTGCTTCTAGTTTTACTGTGCTATTCAGTCCCTAGATTATTTTCTAACTTCCTGTCAATTGGCATTTACATCCTAGACTACCATTTTCAGTCACATCCCCATTTATAAACCAGCTGTTACTCACTATAATGTGTTACCATCAAATCTGTACATTACCACACTTTTACAGTAAAGCTAATTAAAACTTCTACATACAATATCAGTAGTCCATTTCAGTCTGCTTCTTATCTCCTTTAAGAATCCACCACCTACCACTAGGTCTTGAAGATATTTTCCTACATTTTCTTCAAGTAGCTTTATGGTTTTTGCTTTTATATTTGGGTTTTTTTAAATCATTTTGAGTTATTTTTTGTATAAGGTGTGAGATAGGGGTCCTCTTTCTTTTGCCATGAATATCCAGTTTTCTCAGCACTATTTGTTGAATAGACTTCTCTGCCTGAACTGGGTGGGTTTGACAGTCTAGTCAAAAATCACTTGACCATAGATGTAAGGTTCTGTTTCTGAACCATGAATTCGGTTCTATTGGTCTATGTGTCTGTCTTTATGCCAGTACCATGCTGTTTTTATCACTGGAGCTTGGTAATATGATTTAAAGTTCAGAAATGAGAGTCCTCCAACTTTGCTTTTCCTTTTTAAGATGTTTCTGGCTATTCAGGACTCCTTACCCTTCCAAATAGATTTGAGAATCATGTTTTCCATTTATTTAAAAAATGCTGGTGGAATTTTTATTGGGATTGCATTGAATCTGTTTATAAATTTGAGTAGAATTGACATCTTAATGATATTTAGTCTTCCAATCTGTGAGCATGGAATGTTCTTCCAATTATTTAAGACTTTTAAAAATTTCTTTTAACAATTATTTGTAGTTTTCTGAATACAAGTGCTTTATATCTTTGGTTAAGTTTATTCCTAAATATTTGGCTTTTATCTGTCATATTTTTTTCACCACTCTTTTGACACTTTTAATTACTTTTAATGATATAATCTTCATTTCTAGACTCTCTTCCAGTCTTCTCTCTCCTGTCTTTTCTTTTCAGGCTGTAGCACATCCTTCAGTTTTTCCTGCAAAGTGGGTCTCTTGATTACAAACTCTCTCAGTTTCTGTTTGTCTGTGAATATTCTAAACTCATCCTTATTTTTGAAAGACAATCTTGCCAGTTATAAGATCCTTGGTTGGAAGTTTTTCTCTGCAGTATCTTAAATATATCATACCACTGTCTTCTTGCCTCCATGGTTTCTGGTGAGAAATCAGCACTTAATCTTATTGGGTATCCCTTATATGTTATGCATTGCTTTTCTCTTGCTGCTCTCAGAATTCTCTCTTTGTCTTTGGCATTTGATATTCTGATTAGGATGTGTCTTGGAGTTGGCCTATTCAGATTTTTTCGGATTGAAGTACATTGTGCTTCTTGGACATGGATATCTATGTCCTTCAAAAGGGTTGGGAAATTTTCTACCATTATTTCTTCAAATATTCCTTCTGCCCCTTTTCCCTTTGCTTCTCCTTCTGGGACACCAACGGAACATATGTTTGCATGTCTCTTGCTGTCGTTTAGTTCCCCAAGACCTTGTTCAAGTGTTTCTGATCTTTTCTTCATCTGTTTTTGTATGTTCACTTTCAGAGGCAATTTCTTCAAGCTCACCAATCCTTTCTTCTGCCTCCTCAAATCTGCTGTTATATGATTCCAGTGTATTTTTAATTTCATTTATTGTACCTTTCATTCCCATAAGATCTGCTATTTTTCTATGTATGCTTTCAAATTCTTCTTTGTGCTCATCCAATGTCTTATTAATATCCTTAATTTCTTTAACCATCTCATTGAATTTATTAAGGAGAATTGTTTGAACATCTATGATTAGTTTTCTCAACTCCTTTATGTCATCTGGAGGCTTATCTTGTTCCTTTAACTGGGCCATATCTTTCCGTTTCTTGGTGTGGATTGTAATTTTTTATTGGTGTCTTGGCATCTGGCTTACTAGAGTATTTATTCTGGGTGCAATTTTTCTCTTTAGTTTAGGGCTTCCTGCGCTTTGTCTCTTGTTGGTTGTGTAGTAGGAGCCAAGGATGTAGTTGGTGCTGTAAGCTGTGGAAGCTCAAGCTGCCTTCAGTGCCCCAAGGACCAATGAAGCTTCTCCCAAATTTCTCCTTTCCCAGGGGTAGGGACAGAGTCACAGCTATGTGGAATAACCCAAGTCATGCAGGCCTAGACTGTAGTTGCCTAGAGAAACTGATGAAGCTTCACGCCCCCTTTTCCCCTGCCTGGGGCAGGGATGAACCTGCAGGTGTGAGCAGCAATCTCTGCAGTGCAGGTCCAAGATGACCACAGTTGCCCTGGCAGACTTCCGATTATTCAGTCTGTGTCAGCCAAATGTATCTGCAGTTACCTAGATAGGCTGTTGCAGGGCCCACCAGCTTCCTCCCTGCTAGAGGTGGGGCTGAAGCCTAGGCTAGGGTTGCAGGCCAATTTGGGTGAAAGAAATCAGTCTCTACCTTCACCATGATTTTCAGTCAGCCCGGCTTCCCCTCATGCTATGAGTGGGGTCAAAATGGTGGCTATCAGCTTCCTTCCGACTTGGACAGGTTCAATATTCAGCTGTTCTTAGAGTTATATTTTAGCCGCCGAACTGAATAATCAGTAGCTGAAATTGGTGGCCAACTGTCTCTTCCTCCCCTGTTTTTGGGAAATGGAGCTCCTAATTCCTGCCACAGATTAGCTCCTCGGGTGGCTTGCTCTGCCAAAGTAGGATGATCACCGGCCTCCACAGCATGGCCTGTAATTTCCCAGAGAGGCTGGTGCAGCTCCCCCCAGCTCCCTCCCTTTCTGAGGTGCACCTGGGCTTAGGATAGAGCTGCAATCTGATTTAGAGGGAAAAAAGCCGGTCTCTATCAGCACTGTGATTTTCAGTCAGCCCCACTTCCCCTCGTGTCAGGCGCGGAGTTAAGATGGCGGCTCCAGGCCTCTTTCTGACTTGGACAGGTTCAAACTTTAGCTGTTCTTAGGATTATACTTTAGCCCACCGAATTTACTAAACAGTAGCTGAAGTTGGTGCCCAACCGTCTCTTCCTACCCCGTTTTTAGGAAGTGGCACTTTCAATTTCAGTGGCAGAACAGCTCCTGAGGCGGCTTGTGCCTCCAGTGGAGGATGGGCACCCGCCTCTGTGGTGTGAAGTGCTCTACTTATGAATCTTCTTTGCAGATGAGCAGTTTCCTCCTTCTACTCTTTCAAGGATGCTGCAGAATGCACTTCTGGTCTCCTGGAGCCCCCAGACAAATCCTTTAGTTAGTTCTGGATGATTACTAACTGCCCTGAAGCAGGAGCTGAAGCTAGGAGCTCCTTACTCTGCTGCCATCTTGCTGGTTGTCAGAATTGACATTTTAATAATATTTAGTGTTCCAATCCATGAGCATGGTGTGTCCTTCCATTTACTTTTATTTCTTCTAACAAAATTTTATAGTTTTCCATGTATAAATCCTTTATATCCTTGGTTACATTTATTCTTAGTTATTTGATTCTTTTAGTTTCTACTGAAAATGGATTTTTTTTCCTGATTTCCCCCTCAGATTGATCATTACTAGTGTATAGAAACACTACTGATTTTTGCATGCTGATCTTGTGCCCCCCATTTTGCTGAATTCATTTATTAGCTCTACTTAGTTTTGTTATAGATTTTTCAGGACTTTCAATACATAGGATCATGTCATCTGCAAATAGTGAAAGTTTTACTTCTTTCTTTTCAATTTGCATGCCTTTTATTTCTTTTTCTTGCCCAACTTCTCTGTCTAGAACTTCTAATACAATACTGAATAACATTGGTGACTCTGGGCATCCTTATCCTGTTCCAGATCTTAGTAGGGAAGCTTTCAGTCATTGAATATGATGTTACCTGTGGGTTTTTCATATGTGCATTTCATCATGTTGGGGAAGTTTCCTTCTATTTCTATTTTTCTAAGAGTTTTTACCAAGAAAGGGTGCTGGATTTTGTCCAACACCTTTTCTCCATCAATTGAGATGATCCTGTCGTTTTTTTTCCCTTCATTTTGTTAATGTGGTGAATTACGTTAATTGATTTCCATATGTTGAGCCAAGCTTGCATACCTGGGATAAAACCCACTTGACCATTCATGGTGTACAATTATTTTAATGTGCTGTTGGATTCCATTTGCAAGTATTTTGTTGAGGATGTTTGCATCTATATTCATAACAGAAATTGGTCTGTAATTTTCTTTTTTTGTAGTGTCTTTATCAACCTTTGACATAAGGGTGATATTGGCCTTATAGAATGAGTTAGGTAGTATTCCCTCATGTTCAATTTTTGGGAAGAGTTTGAGCAGGATTGGTACTAATACCTATTGGAATGATTGGTAAAAGTCACCTGTGAAGCCATCTGGTCCTGGGCTTTTCTTTGTTGGGAGATTTTTTGATGACTGATTCAATCTCTTTACTTGTGATTGGGCTGTTGAGAATTCTATTTTTTCTAGAGTCAGTGTGGACTATTCATATGTTTCTGGGAATTTTCCATAAAATCTTGGTTCTCTAATTTATTGGCATGCAGTTGTTCATATTATCCTTTTATGATCCTTTATATTTCTGTGGGGTCAGTAGTAATATGCTCCCTCTCATTTCTGATATTACTTATTTGTGCCTTCTTTCTTTTTTTCTTTGTCAATCTAGCTCAGGATTTGTCAATTTTCTGGATCTTTTCAAAGAATTGACTTTGGTTTTGTTAATTCTTTCTATTGTGTTCTTTTTTATTCCCAATTTCATTTATTTTTTTTTAAGATTTACTTTATTTTTTATTTATTTATCCTTCCCCTGCTGCTTGTGCTCACTGTGTCCATTTGCTGTGTGTTTTTCTGTGTCTGCTTGTATTCCTTAGTTGCATCATCTTGCTGCGCCTGCTCACCGCGTCGCATGGGCCCTCAGCTCACCGCTCCATGCAGGCTGGCTTGCCTTCACCAGGAGGCCCTGGGAATTGAACCCGGGGACTCCCATATGGTAAATGGGAGCCCAACCACTTGAGCCACATCTGCTTCCCTCATTTATTTTTTATTTTTGCTCTAGTTTTATTTCCTTTTGTCTGCTTCTTTTGGGTTTAGTTTGCTGTTCTTTTTCTATTTCCTCCAGGTGTGCAGTTAGGTCTTTGATTTTTGCTCTTTTATCTTTTTTAATGTAAATGTTTAGGGCTTTAAATTTTTTTTTAGGAGGTACTAGGGATTGAACCCATACATGGGACCTCATACATGGGAAGCAGGCGCTAAACCACTGATGTACATCCACTCCCCAATGAGAATTGGTTTTTTCATTTGTTTGTTTTTAGGAGCTACCAGGGATTGAAACCAGGACTTCGTACATGGGAAGCAGGCACTCAACCACTGAACTACACCTGCTCCCTCTTTATGTTGTTTTATCCCACATTACCTCTTTATATTTTGTGCATCCATTATCAGGAAATATGCTTTTTTCTTTTTCAATTGTACTCTGACTCTTACAAGAATTAGAGTAGAGTTGTAAATTGAGGGTACAGTACTTTTGGGTTTTGCATTTGCCTTTTTAATTACCCATAATGAAGATCTTCATTTTTTCATACCAATCTAAGACACTATCTCCTTTCTTTTCTTTTCAACTTGAAGAACTCCCTTTAGTAACTCTTGTAGAGGAGATCTTTTGTTGATGAACTCTCAGTTTCTATTTATTTAGGTTGGTGGAAAAGTAATTGTGGTTTCAGACTGTGAATTTTAAATCATTATAACTAGGCTCAAACACTTCTTTATTAATCAAAATAAGTATAATTACAATCAACACATTTTTGCCAATGAGAAATAAATTTATTTATTCCTGTAGCATAAAAATCCATACTTCAGGATTCGATGAACTCTTGGAAAGCATTTTATGCATCCTGCTGGTTGTGGAAGACTTTTCCCTGCAAAAACTTGTTGAGATGCTTGAAGAAGTGGTAGTTGGTTGGTGAGAGAGCAGGGTAATATGGCAGATGAGGCAAAACTTTGTAGCACAATTCGTTCAACTTTTGAAGCATTGGTTGTGTGACGTGCAGTCTGGCGTAGTCATGGAGAATTGGGCCCTTTCTGTTGACCAATGCCAGCTGCAGGCATTGCAATTTTCAGTGCATCTCATCGATTTGCTGAGCATACTCCTCAGATGTAATGGTTTGGAAAGCATTTTCTGCATCCTGCTGGTTGTGGTTTTGTGTTAAAGATCTTATTTGACCCCTGGTTCAGCTTATTCTGGACCTTTAGAGTAGATTTTCTCAGCTCTTCTTCATCTGATTCTTGCCCTGGATAGCAGTACAATTTTTAAGAATGCACTTTTTGTGCAATTGTTTCACCCCCAGGAGAAATCTTCCTTTCCTCTGTTCCTTCTCTTGGAATCTTGATGTGTTTTGGCTTTTTTTGTGCAGAATTTTCTCCCTAGCTCCTATGATTTCTTTAAATTCTCTCCCTTACTCATTGTCCCTTTCCTTACACTTTTCAGTTCTGTGACTCATCCTGTCTTACAGCAGCTCAGCACTGCCCCCCCCCTCCCCCCGCAACACACCTTTTGTCTCTGTGTGGCTTTTCTGCCTCTGGTTTCTTCCCTACACTGGATACCCAGATGGGACCAATCTCAAAAGGTGGGTCAGTCCAGAAATGTCCAGTTTGTGTTCAGGTGGTCCAGCCAACAGAAACTGGGTTGAGTGAGTGCACCTCTTGCCAACACTTCTGTCTCTCTTTTTATTTTCTCCTGAGGACCCTTTTGTACACAACATTCCTCAGTGGCTTGGGTTCCACCATGTCTCTGTGGGCTTGGGTTCCTGTGCTTGGATATGTGTAGGTTTCTAACTCACTGCTGGAAATGGCTCTATAGTCTGCATCTGCAGCTGTAGGTACCTGGGCAATGCTGCTTATGTGTGACTCTCAAGCCACATGTGACTGAGTAATGGGAGGGGTCTGGACTAGCATGTCTGGGAATAATATCTCCTATCTAATCTTGGAGATGATTTTTCTTTTTCTCTGATGCAGCATTTGTGGAGTCCTCCAGTCTCTATCATCCTCCAGAGTTCCTGGCAAGTAGAATTTGTCCTTTTATTAGCTGATTCTGAAGGGAGACTTTTCCAAGGGGTGACATACATCACAGTGTTGATGATGTCACCCCTAGCAAGTAACTTTCTATGCAAGTGATAAAATTAATTTCACCAGGGATGGAATTAATCAAAATAAGGTAGTACCCTATAAAATGCAATATGACAAACACAGCATCAATTTAGTAAAATTGCTCCCAAAGATTGTATATTATGAATCTAGTCAGATAACTGACCCATAATCTTCTCAAGTCAAAATACTGAAAGTCATGCAAAGATTGAGAAATTGTTTCAGACTGAAGAAGACTTAGAAACAGGGCAACAAAATGCAACAAGTGAATTCCAGGACATTTTGGCAAAACTTAAATGGAGTCTGTAGATTAACAGTAGTAATGTGTCAGTGTTAATTGTATTATGGTCATGTAAGAGAATATCCTTTTGGAGGAACTGCACATTGAGATGTTTGGGGATATTGGGTATTATACTGGTAATTTACTCTCAACTGATTGAGGAAATAAAAAGTTTTTGTACCTTTTTTGTCATTTTTTATACATTTAAATTATTTCAAAATAAAATAAAATAAAACCACATATTGTAAAAGCAACATTTCATTTTATTTAAGAAGAAGCTCAAACATTTATAAAAGTTATTAAAAGCAATGATTATATAACTAGAAAATCACTTAGGACAGAAGTTAAATTTTGAACTAAACGTTAAGGTAGAGAAAGCCTTTACAAGTATTTATTTTTACTTTTAGCAATTAATTTTTAAAAAATTATTGCATGAATAGTGTAAAAATATTTTTACAACAAATAAACAAACAAACATTTTGCTAACAAGCAACAAGGCACAATATATAAAATCATATGGGACATTTATTTTGAAAAATAATTTAGCAGGTAAATTATATTGCATTCAGTGAGAGGAATTTACTATTTTATGAGATAGTCTGTGAGAACTCATTCTTTTTTTTCCTCATTAAATTCTTTTTAAATTTTTATTTATTTATTTAATTTTATTTTTAAAGAAGTTTTAGATTCCATAAATGATACAATGAAAATATAGGGGGATTCTCATATATCCTACCCCCTCCTCCACCCCCACTTTTCCCCATTAACAACATCTTTCACTAGTGTGGTACATTTGTTACACTTGACGAACACATATTAAAACATTGCTACTAACCAGAGAACTCATTCTTGAATAGGTTAAACACTCAAGCCCTAATTTAAAAAAAATCAATTTCTGGAACAGTTTTAAGAAAGTTTTCTAGCTATAATTTTGTTGTTACTCTTATCACCATTTATGTATTTAAACAGTTTTTTTTTTTTTGAACAATCTGTTTTTTCTCTTAAATATGACACTCAGCTTTCTAAGAAAAGTAAGGCAATTTCAGGAGTTAGACTTTAAAAAGCAAAGAAAAATATTCTCAGAAAGATTAATATTTCTAGTTCAATGATTTGAAAGTGAGTTATTAAATCAAATCAATGTTTTAACTATAAAAATAATTAACCATGCAGAATTATCAGTACCAGTGGAATGAGGATTTCTAAGAATAAAACCATTACAAAACTGTGATTGCCGTTCCTTTTCCTCTTGTATCTTCATGATTTCTGAACAAAAAAATATTTCCCCACCAAAATTATTCCCCTATATAGAAATAATTGCTGACTTTGGTAGAAACAGAATCTTTAGCTGATGGTCAGAATTCAGATCCCCAATTTTAACTGATTATTTTGATTCTGACTCAAACACACTAAACTCTGTCAATGTGACCTTTAAGGAATGGTCATGTGATACCATAAACAGTACTTGACGAGTGTAACCCATTTTCATATGCATTAAACTTCCTCTCCACCCTTGATAGCCCCTTGTACTCTGAGATTTTGCTCTTCATCAGCTCTTCTGCATTCCTTGCCCCAGGGCATGCGAATTGACTCAGGATTTTTGACTCCTATTGTTCTAGCTGCCAGACAGATGATTTAGCCGCTGTCCTATGTGCAGGACTGTGAATAGGAACATCTCTCAATGTACTTTTAGACAAATTCTTCCAGGGACTGGGAAAGGGCTTCCTTACAATGGCAAGAATTTACAGACAATCTTTATGTCAATTGTTGAGATAGTGTTCGAAGACCACAGGAAGGCACTTGAGACTTGTGGTGGATTCCCTATTCCATTGGTTCTCCCAGTGGTAAAAATCTGATTGGATGCTGAAGTCTAGACCTGTCTGGAGTCTTAAATTTTCATTTCACTAAGAATTTCTGACTATTTTGGTTATTATTCTTGTCTGTAATGTGGGGACTGAAAATTTGCACATTACTCTTGCATACATCCCATTGGCCACCAAGTCCAATGGCTACACACAATTGCTGAGAAATAAAGCCTGTATTCTAAACAGCCTTGTGCCAGGGAGCTGAGCTGGTGCAAGAGATTAAGTGCCTCTCTCCCACTCCGGAAGGTCCCAGGATCAGTTCTCAGTGCCACCTAAAGAGAAGACAAGCAGACACAGAAGAACACACAGAGAATGCATAAAACAACGGGGAGTGGGGGTGGTGGTGGTGGTGGTGGTGAAATAAATAAATAAATCTTTAAAAATAAATAAATGAATTCCCTTGTGCTTAGGTAATAATTCTATTAATTTTAAAGAAGAGGAAAACAAATTTGGTGGAAAACAGATTTGGTGGACAAATAGTCTCTGTTATGTCATTTTATTCTGAGAAAATTCTCCTGGTTTAGTTTTCCTTAAGCTTTGTACCTTGTAGATAAGGAATCCTTGAGATGTTCACACTATTGACTTGATCAATAAGTAGTTTTATTATAATGACAAAAGGTGGATTTTAATTTTGAATAAATGTTTGGCTATGGTAAAGTAGAGAAGAATTAGGTATATAGGATATAAGAACCATGCCCCAGTTAGTCTCACAAAAAAATGGATGCATGCAGCTGCCAGGGCAGCTTGTCATCACAGGAACACAGTCTAGCCAGGGAGTCACTCCTGCAAGGGCTGGAACATGCTGACAGATGAGAAGAAGGTAACCTAGCATCTTAATGGATCTGTGAGTTTTTTTTCCCCTTCCACTGTTATTTTAAATAGCATACCACTTTGAAAGAGAAAGTCTAAGGTCATGTATATCACTAGAAGGAAAGCTGAGAAATGAAACATGAGACTGTATAGCATAGCAGAGCCTCGTGTGGAAAATGAGTATGGTTAACAGTGCTAAGAATGTTTTTCTCTGAAACAGAACAAATGTGTGTTAATGTTAAAAGATATTAATAATAGGGTGATATTTGGGTAAAAATATACTCAAAGAAAACTATGAGTCGACTGTAGGGTATGGTAATACATTAATATTCTTCCATCAATGGTAAAAAAAAAAAAAAAAGAAAAAGAAAGCATGATAAATGAAAGAAACTAGACACAGAATACTGTATGTTGTTTGACTTCATCTATCTAAAATGCATATACAAATATGTTTATAGAGAGAGCTATAGATTGGCAGTTATATATGGTAGGGGAAGGACAGAGGGATTGAGAGGAGACTACTAAGGAATAGGGGGTTTTCTTTTTAAAGTAATGAAAATGCTCCAATATTGCTTACATCATTGAATGCACAACTCTGTGACTATGCCAAATACCACTAATTGTACACTGTGGATGGATTGTATGGTTTGTGAATACATTTCAATAAAATTGGGAGAAATAAATCTAAATAGCATGGCACTAAAGAGACACGATACTAGGGAGGTACCTCTTTTCAGAGACTCCTGCCCAACTCCCATGAACTGTCTTCCCTTAGCTCCTTTCCTTTCTGGGTTAAAGGGTGATGAGAGGAAAGAAAATTAAAAATATATATGTTCATTTAACCTGAAAATATTTGAAGTAAGCCTGTTTCTTTTAAAGACACAATTAAAATTAAAATAATTGGAGACTTATCCACAGCGTGTCCATATTGTAAAGGAAAACCCTCAGCCATCTCTAAAATATGAGGGAGAGTGATGCTCCCAGGAGCAGACCTAAATCCTGAAATCTCTCTAGCGCTGGTCATCCAATAATCCGGTCACTTACAAATATTTATGACTTTGGTTTTCTTCTCAGGAAGATTATAATAGTTTAGGAGGCCATAAATATTAAAAGGCAGTATAAGAGCAGGGCAAATGTGGCAAGATTGAGCGTAAGTTCTGACTGGGAAATATAGGCCACATGCTCTCTAATTTCAGGGGAGAGAACTATTGCCCCTATTTAGACTACACTGACCCATGAGGGTTTCACAGAGGAGCTTGATGGGGCTCCTTGGTGCTCCTGATTCCAGAACAAATAAGATCCTCTCTTTGGAGCCAGAATGCTTTACTTTACTTCTCTGATTTCATTAAATGAAATTTTCTACAAGCAGTCTCTTTCTTGATCATTTTGATCAGGGTCAGCAAATTCCTGTCTGTCACCTGTTTTGTTATGGCCTGTAAACTAAGAATGGCTTTCACAGATGAGCATGCATATTCCATTTGATGATAGGGAACACTGACGTTAAACTCCAAAGATTAACAAAATGCTGTCTCCCTAAATGAAAACTCCATTCTTTTCATTTGTAGATATGTGTTACAATAACACAAAAAAATTACCCAATTATTATTTTTATATTTTGAATTTTGTCAATTAAATTTCTGTGAAATTTGTTTTCTCTTTTGTTTTCAAAGTACATACATAAAAGTCTTGATTTTGCCTCTTGGCCTTCAAAGTCTAAAATATTTACTACCTGTCCCTTTACAGAAAAAGTTGGCTCACCCCTGACACAGTTCAAGCTAGGTTTACTGATTCACTGCTTGTCCTCAGGTTTTGCCTAAATTATAGATGCCTGCCAGGAAAATATTGCTGCTTCTAATATCTAAGATTTTGCTAGAAATTTCTATTTTGTTTTACTTTCTTCCCACAGAGATCCATCTCTTCCCATAAGCTGATTTTATAGGCTTTCCCCAACTGTTTTGACAAGAATGGCATTAGCTTGTTTAAAGCCCAGTTCTGTTTTAAATATTGTAGGATTATAGATATGCTATTTTAAAAAATCAGATAGGAAATTTAATCACAATGAACTCAAGGGGCCTCCAGATTCCTAAGTGCCTTCAGTACTAGGAATGTTTAATCCAGATCCAGGTGCCAGGCACACATGGGAGGGACTGGAGTGGGCTGTTCTTTTTCAGCCCATTCACATGGAATTTTTTCAGTCATTGTATGTTTGCCATCATAGAAGACAGAGCAGTAGCTTTTATGTATAGATCCAATGTGCTGGTTAGGTTTTTGCTCTGTGAAATATTTGAAAATACATTCAGAAAATTCTGCACAGGAAGTAACCCTGTTCCCATAGAGTAATATAGCCCTGTGTTACCAAATACACAAAAACAATAATAATAGTAATTAATATAACATAAATAGCAAGTATAATTACTAAATATTTATTTTGAATAATGTTTATTATATTATACAATATATTATTTATTATATTATATATGCTGCATAAAATGTAATCAATATAATCTATCATAAATATAAAAATAATAGCTAAAATGTACTGAGTATTTACTATGTGGTAGGTGTTGTCTTAACAATATCTTTATGATATAGATACTAATATCATCCCTGCTGTATCCATGAGAAAATGTAATCTTAGAAAAAATATGTAACTTTTCCAAGGTCAAACACTGTTACCAATTAGGAGAACTGAGTCTCAAATCCAGTGCTGTTTGCCACCAGATCTGTGTTTTAGCCATTCTACTAGATTGCTTTCCTGTGTACTTTTCCAGTGAAAACTATTCTTAGCAAGAGTCAGAAAAACAGGCTTATTATCCCTCTACGCTTCTGCATCATTGGTGGAAATTAAAATAACTCTATATGATGTCTGAACTTTCCAATGCTGAGCATCACCATCGTGTCTCCTGAGAGATAGTAAACAGATTATTTTGCCTGCATTATGGCTATTCAAATCTTATTTTAACATGTTGAAAGAGCTAATGCTGCTGCTCTTAAACCTGACCCACCCAGCCATGACCTCACATGGCAAAAATGCCACAAGGCTGTCTGGCTAGGAAGGGCTCAGATATCAGTCAGCAATGTGCAAGGATTATTACTGGCTGTGATTTATGATGAGTTTTTCTCAAAATTATGTTGTCTTTCCTAAAATTCTGGCCTCTCTTGGTCTTACTGAACATCCATGGTGAAATAGTTTTTGACAGCAAAAATCTCACACCTGATATAAATCAGTGGATGAAAAATTATATATGAGGAGTGGGGTTTGCCTCACTCTTCTCATTTGTAGCAGGACTCTGACTCAGGCCCATCCAACACAGCCTGTTAGATAAGCATACAGAAAAATAGTCTAAATTAAATCATTATTATGAACACCTCCCAAATTAAAAGACAAGTAACGATTAGTTGTTCTTTATTAAGTGTGATTATTTGTTCTAATTATTGGAATTGTAAAAATGTTGTTAATTGTTATCTAAGTCTCCCTTGCTTGGAAACCCAGTGAGGATGATGCTATTCAAGGTTGGCTCAAGGTTGAGCTCCTGCATTTAGTTCTGCTTTCTCCCCAAATGTTCTGCAATGATAATAAAGGTATTTTTAAAGCATCAACTCAAAAGAACAAATAAAGGGGAAATATGAGAGCTTGAAAATGCTAAGTTGGTCACTACTTAGCTGATTTTAAGAAGCTGCTAAACATTTACCATCTTAGGCAGAAGACTGAAGTGCCTTCTTTGGGAAATTTAAACAGAAAGCAAGCAAGCAAGCAAGATACTCATGTTGGCTATTCTCCAAGGAATCAACTGGCTAGATCACCCTGCAGTGAAATTTCTAGTCAGCAAATTCCACAAGCATATGCAAAACTTCCAAACAGCTTTTTAGTGGGCTACTCTTAAATATGTGTACATAATCAAAGATTATCAGGCACATAAAGAAAGTCTTTTATATCCATGGGAAAAAGTAGTAAGAACAACAAACTTGGAACAACAGAAAACATGTAAGTAATGGAAAGCAAATTATAAGTAAAAAAATAGCATGCTCATAAATATCAGAGGAAAAATGCATCCACGGGAAACAATGTTATTATAAAAAAGAACATAGAGAGAAAAAAGAGCTCATAAGACAATAGCAAATAAACAAAAAATATTTTGAATAGAAGAGATGGAAAGTAATATTGAGGAAATAACATACATGATAGAACAATCTGGAAAATGGATAAAAATAAAAACTATAAGATGATTAAAAAACCAATCCAGGAAGTCCAACATCTCACTAATAGAAGTCATAGAGAGAGAGATAAATGAAGGAAATGGAGGTAAGGAAATTACAAAAAAAGAAATAATTTTTCAAGAAAAGTTCTCAAACTGAGATATGAATTTCCAGAAAATAAGAGGTTATTAACTGCCAAGTAACATGGATAAAGACCTATAACCAAGGAACATCAATGTGAAAACTTAGAATGCTGCATCCAAAGAAAAAGCCTATAGTTTTCCAGAAAGGAGAAAAAACAGTTTCATATGAAGTACCAACTGTCAGAATGGTATAAAACTTCCTCTAGCAACACTGAAAACTAGAAAACAATTTTTTCCTTCATAATTCAGATAAATGATATTCAGATCAGAATTCTATATTGAGTCAAACTATTAGTCTGGTGAGACAATAGAATACATAAATCTTTAAGTGGAAACAACTCAAACATTTACTCCACATGGATTTTTTTAAGGAGAAAATCCTATTGAAATAATGGTGTAGACCAAGAAAGAAGAAGACATGGTATCTACATCCAAAGAAGAGACCTGGAAAGCAATCAATCCTGATTGAAGTCGTTCAGCAAGTTTTGGAAGAATTTCTTTAAAAAGATGAAATTGATGCAACTAAGGATAATATGGATTAAGAAGAGAAAGAAGGAAGGAAGGAATGGAGAGAGGGAGGGCAGGAATGAAGGAAGGGAGGGAAGGAAGGAGGGAGGGAGGGAGGGAAGGGAAGGAAGGGAGTTAAACCAATTATTAATATGAGATATCAAAATGAAGCACAGAAAAGGAAAATAATAATTTCATTTAGAACTCAGCTGTGAATTGCATTTTATAGTCATAAAAATGTAAACACTAATACTAATTTCATTGAAACTTTGATGCAACTCTATTGGCAGGATGGGGGAATGGAAGAAGCAGGATAGAGATGAGTGAAAGATAATTAAATTTTTGTCTCATTTCATGTGGAAGGCAATACCAAAATTAAAATTGCAAGGAGTACCAATACACACCTATTATTTCTTATTAGAGATAAGGAGGAAATGACCAAAAGAAGTGGCAAAAGAGTTGAAATGGATTGCCCTCTGAGAGTAATGGGGTGGGGGGTAGGGAAGTAGGGAATAAGGAGCATGAGACTGTTCTTTGCCTTATGTGACTTGTAAAATAATTTGATTCTCTAAATTATGTTGATGTGATCTTAGATTAAAATTAAAACACAGTAGAAACAAGTGAGCAGCTTCTTAAAATATTGTTCCAAATATGGGCTTCCTGTGAGCAAATAAATACAGGAATGGTTGAACCCACAATCACTAAGGTAGTTTTTTTAGCTGAATTTTACTGAATCCACCCAAATTCACTTCCATCCCTATCTTATATACAGATTGAGAGCTTAAAACAGAGGTACCTAATTAATCTGAAAGCTCCTGGAGGGCTTCCCTAAAGCATATGCAATTTACCTGGGTCTTGAAGGATGAGAAACATGAAGCAGTAAAGAGAGAAGGAATAACAAGTGAAAACGGTATGAAGAGAAAAAAAATGTGGAAGTGAATTCAGCAGCCACGGGGTGGGCTCTAGGGAGCCAAGGACCAAATCATTCATGAGGAGGGTTCAGAGGCAGCAGCAGCCAGACTTTTCAGGGCCTTGGGAAGCATGTTAGAGACTTATAACTTTGACCTAAGAGTAAAGAAGGCGTGTAACGCTGCTTTAACACAGGGTAATATATTTACCATTTTCTTTGTGTGGATTTCTTGAGCAGAAAGAAAGAAGCTGAAAAACTTGAAAGGAAAGCTAAGTATGAAATGTACTTATTTGTATGCACATAAAATAGAATTGGCGTTTATTTAATATTCTCAGATGTGAGAGAAAAGTGTTATCAAGAAGGATAATGATTGTTAGCCTATGAAATGCATTTACTTTTTTTACAATCTTTCCATTGCCCTGTTTGCTACATATTACATTTACCAACATAGTATCAAGAATAGGATCAAACCTGCCCAAGGAAAGAAAGCTGACTTAGAAAGTAAGAAAAATGTCCTGAGTTACAAAATAGTATACTTGGATTCTTTTGCAGAATATTAGTTTTGGGTAACAAAATATTTGAAAACAAATCCATTTTTATATTTTCAGGCAGGTTGTAAGGTTTTATATTAACTTCAGAGTTCATTTCAGATGGGAATGGAAGATCGTGTTCCCAACCATATCACCTGTTTGGGTCCAGTGAATGTTAAATGTCTGCCCATGTGCTGCAGCCTGGACACCTATTAAATATAAACCAAATAGTTTAAACACGTCTGCTGAGTTTTTTGTGTCAAACCTGTTAGAGCTGACCCATGTATTCAATGGTTTAAAATACTGTGTCAAACAAGGAAGTACATATTTTTTAAACACTTCATACTAGACAATGACAATTTTAGGAGCATTCTCAAATGAAGAACAATAAAGAATAGAAAACATTAGAAATGCAGCAGGGTGGACTACAGATGTAATAATAAAAGCAACAAAAAAAGTTGTAATAGAAGATTAGCCAAACTTTACCTTGTGAAACATGGTCACTGAAGAAGAAAACACACACCAATGAAAGCTGACCCAGGAAAATCTTAGAGCATAGGTGAAACAAGCTAGTTCACACTTCAGAAATGTGAAAATCTTTAATGTCACATTCAAAACAGGATTTCCTAGAGAGATTCTGGGGTTTCTGAATTAAATTCTTGGCACTGGGGGAAGAATGCTTCCTGAGATTGATACTTATTTTGATTTTGGATTAAATTCTGGACATCACTCAAGTATGTGTTTTGTTATGAAGAAAGAAAGAATGAAAGAAATAAGGAAGGAAAGAAGGAAGGAAGGGGAGAGGGGAAGAGAGCGAGAGAAAAGAAAGAAGAAAGAAAGAAAGAAAGAAAGAAAGAAAGAAAGAAAGAAAGAAAGAAAGAAAGAAAGAAAGAAAGAAAGAGAGAAAGAAAAAGGGAGGGAAAGAGGGAGGGAAAAAGGGAGAGAGAGGAAGGGAGGGAGGGAGGGAGGGAGGTAGGTACAGTAGGATGAAAAGGATGATGATAATGATATGATGATGATGATGATGATGATGATGAAACCTCAGATAAGCTTAAGGAACCAAGGAAATCTGACATCCCAGAGTTTTCCCAAACACTCCTGTTATGTTCCCCTTGCCTGACAAAAGAATTTTAATGCAATTTTATAATGAAGATGCTGTCTGGTGTCAGGGGCACATTCCAGGGAAGATTAGCTTGGCTTTCCCATCGCAGGCTATTATTTATAATTCACAGACAGAGGCCAAAGCAAATGCAATGAAGCAAAACCCTACTGGGATGGGCAAGCCTGTTGCTAAGAGAGAAAGTGAATGCTGCATCCAGACTTAAAAATAATGAACTGACATTATTCCTGGTGTCAGACTAATTGGTTCCTGTAAACAAAATTCATAGATAGCCAACTATGGTTTTAATGGACTGGTGTGAGTTTTGTATCATGCCTGATTGAAAAAAGGAGGGAGAAGGCTATGTTTGCTCAAGCCCTGAAGCAATTCCCAGACACCCCATGCAAATAGAAAACAGATGGCTCATTTTGTGCAAGTCACAATTACAGAAACCTCATGTGAAAATAAGCTCTTATAGTGTGCAGTACTTGCAATAATCAGTGATTGCCAGGGAGATCAGTCCAAGGAAAGGTGTAGTGTATGTTATGGATTGATGACCACTGTATGTTGCTTCCCCTTTTTGCTTTTTCTGAAAAGAAATGTTGGTTTTCTTTTAATTTTATCTTCAACATCATTTTATTTCAGGCACTTCAAGTATGCTGAGTGATCACAGTTGTCTTTAATCACACAGGTTTGTAGAGTCACAGTCATGTGTGGTAGAGAAAAACAGAAATCATTAAGAAATCTTGAGCTTGGGGCAAGAGAGAACAGGTAGGTGACTTTAAGTTGCCCAGACTGGTGACGGCACTAAGTACACTGGTGGTAGTAATGCTGCAATTCAGCAGACACTATTTGTTGCCTACCTGATATCCATTCTTCTCTTTTTCCTTATTAATAAAACCTGTATTTTGTATAAGGCAGAAATCTGCTCAGCTGGAAAACTGTATTTCCAAACTTTCTTTGCAACCTTATGGCCCATTGTGTCACAGTTTTGGCCAGTGAATGAAACCTGAATTGGTATCTATTTCCATGAAAATTTTGCTTTTCTGTTATTGGGGTCACCTCCCAATTTGTGACTTTTCTTCATCCTAATAACATTGTGGAGCTTCAGTTGTAGAAGCCAATTTACATATTCAAGAGATTCAGTTTACGAATACGTGATAATGAAAATCACCTATTAAAGACAGGAAAGAGAAAGAAAGGAGCTTAGGACATTGGTGACATCATGGAGACACTCTACCTGTAATAGACTGCCTTATTCTGGATTCCTCATTTGTGAGAAAAATAACTCACCATTATTTGAATAAACCACTGTTAATGGATTCTGTTAATGCAGGGGCCTCATTGGAATTGTGAGAAGTGAGTAGGCAGGATATGTGTGTATCCTTTCACAGTGTATGTAAAAGGTGTCTGGAGAGTCTTTTGGGAGCTAAATGTTGAATGTAAGAAGCAATTGTTGTTCAGATTTATCAGTCCCCTCTAGTCCTTGAAAAATAATACTCCTTTTTGTGATATCACTCTTCGCCACCAACACACATCCCGCTTCAAAGTGTTCAAAATAGAAACCACCATTTCTTAAATAACTTGATTCCAGATTTGTGGGGATTAGTTGAGTCATGAGCCATGGAAGCATGGGATTATATGCATAACACCTCTCAACTTTAACCTCAAAAATTGGTTCAGGAATGAGCAAGTGGCAATTGCACTTCTTCCCGAGAATTTTCAAATCAGAGTTGAGAGGAGGAAGAGCCTGTGGTGGCTAGAACATAGGTACCCCAGAAAAACATGCTCTTAATCTTGACCCATTCTTGTGGGTGTGAACCCATTGTACGTAGGAGCGTTTGATGAAGTTGTTTCAGTTAAGGTATGACTCGGCTGAATCAGAAAGGTCTTAATCCTTTAACTGGAGTCCTTCATAAGCAGAATGAAATTCAGACACACAGGGAGAGAAAGCCACAAGAAGAAATCAGAAGTCAAGGGAACCCAGAGAAGCCAGGAGAGGCTGCCATGTGCATTGCTATTTGACAAAAGAGCCATGGGCCAAGGATTGCTGGTAGCCAGCCCCAGAATGTCAGTCTCCTGGGAAAAACCATCCTCTTGATGATGCCTATTTTTTGGACTTCTAGCTTCAAAACCGTGAGCCAATAAATTCCCATTGTTTAAGCCAACCCATTACATGGTATTTGTTTTAGCATCTAGGAAACTAAAACACAGCATTTTCCTATCTTGCCAGAAAGTTTGAGAATATGAAGTTGGAGCCTTCATAATCCTATGAAGAGGGGACATTGAAGTTTAACCCAATAAGAGAACCAAAGATGGGAATACACTGAGAATTCTGACTGTGGATGAATCCATGGATCCATTTCTCTCTGCCATTATTGTGACTTCATAAAGCAATGAATCTTCCCATTTGCTTAAGCTAAACAAAGTTACATATATTTCACTTGCAGTGCAGAGTTCTGACTCATTAAGGTAGCAGCACCAGATCTTACTTCTATTTTAAAAGACCAATTTGTGGTATCTTTAATTTAAGCATTAGCATGGTTATCATGGTTTTTGTTAATTGATTTGTTACCCTGTGTCAGAAATGTGTAAAGTAAAATCATTACTTTATTTTAAAATGCCCCATATTTGAAATCTTAGCTAATTAATTACTAGATTTAAATTCAGAAGAATAACCAGATTTAGTTGTGACTAATAGTATTTTCTGTGAAATTATAACTCATAGTCAGTAGCTATGATGACAGTGAAAATTAATGTTTTCCCCTCCACCCTTTGGATTTTTATTTAATAGCCCAGGTTTTTAAACAGTCAGTCTAGTTATATTAAACCAACATAGCTAATTAAGTCACCCAAAATAGTTTGTACCCAAGGACATTTCTTTTTTGAATAAAAACTAAGAGTTCAGTTCTCAGAAAATATTTTACTTTCTTATTGCTGTTATAAATCAGTGTTTCATAAACTTGGGCAACAAAAAAACCTTTAGAAGGAAAACATTTTGGGGAACACCCATGGTTGGCAAAAATAATTTTGTCTATAATATCATGTAAATAATACTATAACTGGGTATGCATTAATTTAAGTCCAACTTTTATTATATACACAATTAAAAGTCTACAAAACTACATAGCATTCAAAACAATTATATCTTAATTAATAAATGATATACTTTTTTAATGAAGCCAAGTAATCTATCAAGAATTGAAATACGATATTGACCACTATAGGTCCTTCTGTTTCATCATAAGTATACTGACTCAATTCAGTATACTGATACCATTGTTATCCATCTGAACCGTATTATCATTATTTATATAATACATGAAATCACTTGGATTTCATTGGGTACAAAACTTTATTTACATATTACACTTAACTCTCCTTTCTTGTAATTAGCCTGGTAATAAGTAGTGTACAATAGTGTTTTAACATGAGGTTAAAAACTTTTTAACTCAGAAACTAGTTTATTCTATAAAAGTGTATATCAATTTAAATTATGCATGCAAAGGTGCTTTTTTTTTTGTAATTTTAAAGAAATTTTACAAAGGTGCAAAAACAGAATTGGGACAATTATTACCATTTTGAGCTTAGAACAACCTAATAAAACTAAATACAAAACATTTGGGGAACATGATTATTTTGTACCCACATTATGGACACAAATGTAAAGGGTAGCCCCAAAATTGTAGGATTATAAAATAATAGTGAATATGTTGAATGTGGTGAATACTAGTTTTAGCTTATTAGCAAAATGAGAGCAAATAAACTTCCATTTCTGGCCATGATGACATAATTTGGACTGGAATTAGCTTTCTGCTATAAATAAAATTTTGAAAAAAAATAGAACACATGTGTTTCAGACATTGGACCAAAAAAGCACAGGAACAAGATCTCTGATAGAAGGGAAATAAACAAGGGAAACCTTACAACTGTCCCAGATTTCCAACTGGAGACAACTTTCCAGATTGTAGTACATGAAGAAAGATCACACAAAACTAATGGCAGTTCCACCCATCTTGAAATCCTTTAAAGGATGGTTTCATTATTGAAGAATTATTGATTAACATTTATTTTCTTTCAGCACTGTAAAGAGTTTGCTCCACTGTCTTCAGACCATTGTGGTTTCTGATGAGAAGTTTGCTGGTGTTCAATTTGTTATTCTTGTCTATGAATTGTATCATTTTTCTCTGACTCCTTTCAAGATTTTCAGCAGGTTGTCTGTGATGTTCCTAGGCATGGTTCTCTTTGATTTTATCTTATTTGGGTTCATTAAGCATCTTAAATCTGTAAATGTATGTCTTTCATCAAATTTGGGAAGTTTTCAGAAATTGTTTTTTCATATAATTTTTCTGCTTGCTCTTTCTCTCCTCCTTTTCTGGGACTTCAATACCAATAATCATTGGTGTTTTGAAATTTGCCCAGAGGTCTACGAGGTTGTCTCTATTAAGAGTGTATAATGGAGATTGATCTGTCTTCATTAACTCTTTCTCTATTATCCCCAGTTTGTTACTAAACCTATCCGTGAATTTATTTTTAGATATTTTATGTTTAGTTCCAGAATTTATATGTGGTTGTTTTTTATAGTTTGTATATCTTTGCTAAGACTTCCTATCTTTTCATTCATTCTGAGCACTTTTGCTTTTACTTCACTAAGCAGAGTTAAAATAGCAGTTTTGAAGCTTTTTCCCATCATTTTAGCATCTCCATTATCTTGGATACTTGTTGATTGTCTTTTCCCTTAAGGCTTGATGACTCATGTTATTTTCCTGACTCATGTTATGTCAAGTAATTTTCTTGTATATCCTGGACATTATGAATATAATGTTGTGTGGATTCTGAATTATGTTATGTAGCTCCAAACAGTGTTGGTATTTTTGTTTTACCAGGCAATTAACTTGGTTAGACTCAAGTCTGGGCAGCGGTTTAGAAAGTTCAGTTCTTTAAGCCTTAGTTGTAAATTGCTTGTAGTTTTCCACACACAGAAATGGTTTAGGGAACATCATGGCCTTATGGCAAATTTACACATGAAATAAAGTATCTCTTGGTATGTTTTCTTGAAGATCCCCTCAATCTTCTGAGCTATGGTTATGCCCAAGAATCCTTCATCAGGTTCTAGAAAGGTGGTAAAATTTTCCATCAGAATTTTAGCCACTTGACATCATAACCAAGGTTAAGACTTCATATATCCTCAGTGAAGAAAAAAAAATTAGAAATGCACTCTGCCAGTTGTTTGCCTCTAATATTGTCTCCTCTCCAAAAAAAATATGGTCTTTTTTTTGTTTGGTCTCCAGAACATTATGTTATTGTTATTATTCTTTGTACAGATTTTATGACTGTTATTTATGGGGGAATCAGTTTGCTAGGCACTCACTTGTCTATGACAGTTGACAATCTATTAATTTCTAATGGAGAAAATCCCAGGGACATTTTTGCTTACTTTTTATATATTTGTGTCATATAAAAGTTGTCATCCTGTTGGGAAGTTCTTATATTTTGTGCTTGGAAAAGAAGTAGCAAATGCATCCACGTACAAAGCTTGAGAAACCTTCCTGATTCCTGAATTTAAGTGAAATATGATGATGGGTAATTTGAGTTTTATGACCTGAAGTAGAGGTGCAAAATTGTGCATTTATTCTACACTGACCAAAAGACCATCCTGCCATTGCCCTGCTGCTCTCAGGGTCTCACCTGGTTTGCAATTTTTCTTGGATCTTTCTCCTTCTCTCTCAAATCTACATTTTATTATTTCTTGATAGTGCCAGTGACTCTCCAGCCAAACATAACCTGCTTCTTGCCAGGTGTTGTTCTGCTATCTCAAGCCATATTCCAGTAAATGAAATTCTTTCTTTAACACCATGAATATAGCTGACTATTCACGTCTCACATCTTCCCCCCTTTCTTCAAATCACCATCTCCTGAAGGAGGATATACAAATCCACACTGCTCTGAACTCCTTGAATTTTTTATTCACGGGTTTAAATTATCTGTCTATCCATTATGACTTTTTATTGTTTTTGTTTTGTTTTGTTTTGTTTTACAAATTAGTGTATGGATCTGAAGATAGGCGCACTGGTGAATTCGATGCAAATTGTCAAGATTCTTGACTGATTTTCCCTTGTAAAGAGTCCCTTTTACTGAAGGTGCTCCTTCAGGAAGTGGATGACAAACTTTCAGGGATGGGTTTAGAAGATATTCCTTCTCTTCCTAATGTAAAGTTGGATTTGATATCTCCTAAAGGTCACTTTCATAATATATACTCTATACCATATCTTTATCATATGATTTCCCCAAAAAGCAGTGATTTTATTTAACTGTGTATTTTAGAACTAATAACCTCTGGATACACAGTCACCACTTAAAGACTTCAATGACACTCCTTTTCATTCTAAAATTCATTCTAAAAAAATCACAAAGTTAACGGAACCCATGTTAATAATAAGGGGCTGATTTATTGCTTTACTACATAAGAAGCCTACCATTAACCTAATAGAGGTTCTGTACAGAAAAATTATTCTGTAGGGGGAAAAAACAAAATAAAAATTAGCCCCGTGCTGAAGGAGAACCCACTATAATTGATTTGATGATATTAATGGCATTTTTCCTTCCTTTGCAGTATTGTAAAGCTTAAACATTTTATTAGATTTCATTTTCTTGTTTTGAAGGAAAAGATTACATTACTCTAAGACCTTTGTAAATTGTATGGCATATGTTATATAATGATTTGATTTTCATACGTTGCTTACTGAATTTAGGGAGCTTCATCGCTTTGATCAGAAGCTGTGACGCAAGAGCCACTCAGGGCTCCAGATCCTGCCTGCCAACCACTGGCCTTCATGATGGTTCACACTGCCAAGTGGACAGAGACCAATTATTTTCTGGTTCCCAATTTCTGAGTCTTGAACTGTAGGTTAGAACAGCCCATAAAGTTGACTTTGTGTGTATAGTACTCTGAAATGGCATAATCAACACATTTTTCTTCCTGCACATGGCAGCAGAAAAGAAGAACATGCTCCTTTAATTGATCTGCTGAAACCTTGGTCCACAGGGAAATAAATCTTTCAACCCTTGACTTATTAGCACTGTAGTTTTCCTACAGCAGTGAGGATCCTTTAATTCGCTTTTCTGTGTAATGCTAAACCTTAGTTTTCAGTACTCCCAAACATTCAAGAACACTAGAAATCATTCTTACCCACATGCTGTTTTAATAACTATTACTCTTGTTAATCCTACTCAGCAATACCCAGAATGCATATCTCTATAACAATGATCTCATTCAGAAGAACAGTAGAAGTAGAATAAATTAAGTATATATAGCCATTCTTCAGTCTTACACAAAGGCCCTATTGCTCAACCAGATTCAATTTTCTGAGAAACAATTAACGAAACAAATTATTGATAAAATAAAAAAATACCCATGGCAGATTAAATTATTGAGCCTAAATTCTTCACTGCTCTATATGTCTTCTAGTGTAAGATGAGATATACATCTCTCTTCCTTTGGGCTTGGCCATTTGACTTGTTTTGGCTAATGGATGTGAGTGAATGTGGCATGACCAAAGGCAAGGAAAACAATTCCATGAATGGGCTTGCTTTGTGGCACTTCTGCCATCACCAAGAGAAGAACATGCAGTTAGCAATCTGGTCCAAGGAGATGAGGTACGTGTGTGGGAGAGCTGCATGGCTGATGTGCCTCCAGCCTGAAGCCCAGAATCAGCCTATATCAGCTAATCTCTAACTATAACACAGAATCATGGGCAAGCTCAGCTGACATCAGCAAAGTGGCCCCAGCCAGTTTTCAACCAGAGACAGGGTGAAGAATTATGAAAAAAATGTTTTTTTCTATGAGTTTATGATATTTTATTACAAATAATAATTGATGGAGTATATTTTTATTATAATTATCACAGTTCACATTTACTAAAGCTAATGTCTTTAACTCATAATGGATCTCCTTGATTCCCTTTTCAAAAGCTTACTTACATTAATCGTCCATAAGTCTAATAATGTGGTGGTCATAAAACAAAAATATAAAGTTTTTGGTAAATAAGAAGATACATCCTCAATTCTTTACAAAATTAAAAGGCCCAGAATAACTAATTTTCCTGGAATTATATATTGTCAAACATCCACTGGAAAATAATAAAAGCATTTAATTAAAGTTGATTGATTTTTAAATCCTAGGAAAACTTGGCTAAGATTATAAGTAATAATAATAGGTGTCTATAGAGAATATCTCATGCCCCTGAAGATGCAACATGTGGCATTTCATATTAGTCCTTACAGAAATCTAGAGTGGAAGATATGCTTATTTTAACTGATAGAAGTCTCAAGGGCATGAGTTAGTTTATATAGGACTAATTTTGATCTGGTATTCTTCATCATTAATATTCTTTAATATTTATTTTTTCATTTAACATAGCCCACATTCCTATTTGTATA
>JAQZBX010025813.1:0-16699 GCA_029593785.1 Cabassous unicinctus | reverse complement strand
GAGATGCTGTGAGACATTGGTTCCCTTAGGTGGTGTGGACCGTGGTCTTTGAGAGGTCAGGGGCCTGCCCATCTCTCAAGGACACCCATGATGTCAGCTCTTTGAAAAATCAAGCAACATTTTGGTTTTGATTTTGAATTCCCACACTCATAGGTTGAATATTAGCTGATTGAAATGAGGCATATGAGGTCTTGGTTTTTGCATGGGTATTAATGTAATGCTTATAAATGAAAATGAACTCATTCAACCACCTTAAGTCAAACACAAAAATAACAATAATAAATATACTGAACTTGGTGGAAAAAATCTGAATCTAATCATGAGAAAACATGAGACAAAATGCAAATTCAGGCATGTTCCACAAAATAAATATACTGAAATTTTCAAGTGTCAAGGCAACAAATATCATGAGAAGTGGAGGGATTGTTTTATTTTGAGAGAGATTGAAATAGACATGACAACTCAATGCTTCCTGTGATCCCATCCTTGATCCCTTTTGGATAAAAGATATAATTGGTCAACTGGCAAAATTTGAAAGTGGTCTCAAGTATGGATGATAGTAAAATATTATAGTTAATTTTTAGCCATTCTTAATTTACAGTGATTATTTGAAGGCATATTGTGGCATTTAAAAAGTTCATACTATATTTGTATTTCAGGAAAAATGCTAATTATGTTTACACATTATTAAGATACATTTCAGAAAAGATATATATTATATAAATATGAATTATATATGATATTTGTGTATTTTATATATATATGTATATGTCTGTACACTAAGAGCAAGAAACTGAATTGTGAATATTTGCAGAAACTCCGTGAATTATACATGGGAAGTCTTTGTAAAAGATTTCCAACTTTCTTCTGTGAATCCAAAATTATTTCAAAATTACAGTTATGAAAATGTTTTTCAGAAGCCAACAGGTATTAAAATGAATGATCATATTAGCCAATCCTGTAAACTAAAGGAATGACAGCATAAAGAGGGATTAAGTAGCAATACAAATTATTGCACACAAAAATAGCCAATAAGAGAAGAAATGATATAATTTTAAAAACACAATAAAATAAACAATGCTTTCTTAGTGTAACCAGAAATATGAACTATAGGCTACATTGGACATGTATGAAATCTTGATCAACATTTAGAAGAAATGTTACATCATAAAAGGAAATAATGGTCAATTTTTTGTCTACAAATTTCTGTATTTATGATGAACTTCTTGTTCTCTAGAAAAATATGTTGCTAATATTAAGTCAAGATGGAGTTTGATGAGTAAGTTCTGTACTCTCCAATTGTGTAGTTTAAATGGGAAGACTTCCTCCAGCATTCAGGAAAGCAAGTCTCTCCTAATTACTCTTGTCTTTTGGAACTTTCTGAGTGCTTATGGCCCATTAATACCATTGCTTTGAATTTTACATTTTCTTAATCCTGGTCTACGTTGAGCTCATGGAGTATCCAGATAAGTTCTTCCTCACTGACATTACATAACAGGATCCCCACCCTTGCTAGAAACCTTGGATGTCAAAGCCCTCCCATATGACTCCACCATAAGATGAAACTTTTCAATAATGAACTCACTAATTCACAGTGATATTCATAAGATGGAACTGGAATTGCAGATGTTAGGCATAAGTTTGTTTTTGTCATTAACAGCTTTGCAGAGATAAAATTCATAGAATAAAAATCACCATTAAAATTTACAATTTATTTTTTAGTATAGTCACAGAGTTGTGTCACCATCACCACAATCTAATTTGGGAATATGTTCATCACACCAGGAAGACAGAAAAGTTACTCTCCTTCCCTCCCACTGCATATCCAAACTAATGCTAATCTACCTTCAGTCCCTATAGCTTTTCCAATTGTGGGTATTTTATATCAGTGGAATCATTTCATTTCAGTCCAGCATGAGTTCTCTGGTCAGGGTTGCTGTGGATGGTATATTAAGCTAAACATCTTCTTTGAAGGCTAAAGTGGCATCTGTGCAATCACTAATTCATCTTGTTATACCTGAATGAGTGCCTCTGGCCCAGCAGAAGAGTCAGTATAGAAACTTAAGGTGAAAGCCACCTGGCTTTATGAGAAAGACACTGATGGTTGATTAGTTTAGTTCATCAGGTTGGGTCCAGGGCTCTAGAGACAATGCTTAAATCTGTAGCACCTGCTGGCCTCTTCTGGTTGCTTGGAACCCTGTTGATAATCATCTTCATCAAGGGGTGCTTGAGACCAGTTCCCATCCCCTCTATCAGATCAATCAATCAGGCACTCATGGGAAAATTTTGAGAAGGCAATACCGTATAGAAATCAGGGGTGGGTATCATTGGGAGACAATTGTCAATGTGTTTATCTCTTGTGGACATGTCTTCTGGTTAGAGGCATTGGCATAATTGATTCTGGACTATCTTTTCATGGATGCTTGCAGAGAAAATAATTTTGGATGATAGAGATATTGGCTCTTTCTTGGGCAGAGCACAGACTATTTGCTTTCCTATTAATAAAGATACTGTCTTCCACCAGGAAAAGGGTGAGGCAGGGGTGCTGATGGTTCCTTGGAAAAGACTGGAATTTTTTACTCAACAGTGGCTTAAACCCAGCCCAGGGGCTGTATCCACATGAGATTCTCTGCATCTCTCTCATGGGATTTGGAGGGCAAAAGAAATGATGCAAGTTTTAAGCTCATGCTGCTGCTGTTCCCTGATTAATTAAGTCCTTTGTTTCTAACCCAGGAGTCTTGTGTCTTCAGACATCATCCATAAACTATTGTAGGTTAACTTGTTAGCTTGCAGATTGTGTTAAATTCCACATGCTTTAAAGTTCCTGGGGGTGACCATAGGGGTGTTTTGAAACAAAATCATATTAAAATGTTTTATATTCAATATAGAAATCTAACCACTCTCTTAAAAATGTTGATTGTGTTAAAGAAAAAAGAATGTTCCTCCACTCTCCAAATAAGAATGGGTTTAAAGAGTAGGATGCAGGGAGCAGATGGAGCTCAGTGGTTGAGAGCCTGCCTCCCATACGTGAGGTCCTGGGTTCGCTCCCCGGTACCTCCTGGGGAAAAAATTGAAGGGACTTAATACAAAAGATTGCTCTATGAAATGGAAGAACAATGTAAAATATTGAGGTTGGAGGTGCTGGTTTAGAGGAGAGTAGGATCAAGAGAGCAGGGCACTGATTGGGTGGAGGGAGAGAGCCAACAGCCCTCATGACAAAGCTGCTCAGAAGAAACTTGGAAGAAAGCCTGTTACTATGAGATTATTAAATGCTTTGCCATAGGGCAGTGGTCATCTTTCTCTCTCTTTCTGTCTCTCTCATGTACACACACACACAAACACACTCAACAGTATAATGTCTTTAATCATGGCCACATGGCTCAGTGATTCATATTCAGTATTCATAAGGGCCTCAAAATGAAATCCACTCACATGTCCATCAAGTGGACTGATTTAATTAATTGTTAGAAAGACACACATGGAACGCTCTCCACCAATGCCAATGAGTGATTTATATCAACATGAAATTGTAAAGATAAAGTCACAAAGAACATATAGAATGAAATAAGCTAAATACAGAAGGTTGTCTATGATTCCATTCTTACAAAGTACAAACGGGTGAAAGTGACCTGTGCTGTTAGATGTCCTCATAGTGGTTTCCCTTTGGGGAACTAGGACACCCCCTGGAGGAACCTTGGGACAATATTCTGTTTCACGACCAAGGAGCTATATCCAGGGCTCAGCCCAGTTTGTAACACGGCATTGTGCTGTGCACTTAAGACCTGCACATGTCTTGAAAAATGTTTTTAAATAAGTATCTCCAAATTTTGAAAAGTTGGGGGAAAGTAAGTAGGTTAGTATTGAAACAACCTTCTATTGTTAAAGGTATTAAATAACATTACCCTGTACATATATATGTATGTATGTATATCTATGTATGTATATATGTATGTATGTATGTATGTATGTATGTATGTATGGTTTGAGAAAGCATTTATCTTAATAAAAACATCAGGGGGAGTGGCTGTAGCTCAAGTGTTGGAGCACCTGCTTCCCATGTAGAAGGTCCTGAGTCAAATCACCAGTACCACTTAAAAAAAAAAATCCAGAAGAGTTTCTAGGAAAGATGAATCTTCCTCCCCCTAGCCATAGTAGCAAGAGACACATTCTGCATCATAAACAGCTCAAAGTATCTGATCTGATCAAGTGTCACACTGACAACTTTAATAAGATCTTGAAGGACTTTATTCTGTGAAATAAAGCATTGTGAATAAATATAATTATGAATTTCCATTCTCATTTCTTTTATTACTCTTTGTCCTTGGAAATATTATTTGGAAGACAACTAAATATAAAAGATAATTTCAAAGTTTTGTAAAACCTTACCTTAAATCTCTTCTAAAAAAAAATCCAATGTTAAAAGATTGTGTTATTTGATACTTGTTGCACTGGTAACTATGTTTTAATGTTATTTCTATATACAAAAGGTGTAACTATCTGGAAGGTTTTTCAAACAAGATTTTTTCACTTCCTTCTTCTGCTCACAGACATGTAGCTATAATGAAATTCAGATTCCTTTTGCAAACTCAAAGCTGATTCTTTATCCTCTAATACATTTGTTCAATTACTGTGATTATACTCGAGGAATTCATGAGCACCACTAACCTCTATTTATTTTGAAGTATGTTTTAATTTCTAGATTTTAAAAAATGTAAGAGATATTGAGTATAAAACCTCCTAAATCAAAGGGTAAATGTAGAATTGTTTTCTAAAAATTTAAGAAGCATAGAAGTTAAGATAGAAAAAATAAGAAAATTGACTGAGTGTAATCAAGAACACACAATAAGTTGGTAAATCTAACCCAAAACTATCAATTATCACATTAAATATACATAGACTATTTGCTCCTGTAAAGGTAGCATTATTTGACTATATTTAATTGGATATTTTTAAAAGAGATATAGCAAAGCATTAGGATTAAGGCAGAATAATAAACAATACATTATAGATAATGTTAACCTATTACACAAGTATCATGACTATGAAAATATCAGATAAAATAGACTTTGACATTAAAGTAGCTTGTCTTTATTGTAATTAGTATCATTACATTGCTTAATGTAAAATTTCCCAATAATATTGGTTGATGGATAATGGACATTATCTTGCTGATAATACATAATATATACATATGTAAAATAAATATATACATGCATATATCTATATAAACCCACATATATACACTTATATTCTTTGGCAAATGTATGTATGTATGTGTATACATATGTGCATACATACATACATATATAATATGTATATATGTATTACTTTTTGCAACCTGCTTTTTGGTCTAATATGTGGAAAATATTTTCATGTGTCTCTATTTTTCAACCCCAAAGTCCAATATATATCTGTTAGATCAAACTCATTCTTTTGTTTTTCAGTGTATCGAATCTTAATACTTTGCATCATCTTTATAATGTAAAGGCAGAGCTAGCTGTAGTAAAATCCCTCATACACTTGAGAAATAAATATTTATTTTGCTTCTTTGGAAATCAACAAGCCTCAAAAGCCACATCAAGTGGATTCATGAAGTCCCCTTTTCAAATGACTATTCCTCCATGGCTTCCAGTTTCATGAAAGGCTCCACTCGATGCAGAGACACAGGAATGAATCCCCAAAACTCTTTCTTTCTAACATGGAGAGTTGGCACCTTCATTTTGCACAGAAATATCTGCCTTCCACAGATCGGTGAAAGCCATGCAGTTATACCCCAGACATCCTTTGGCATTTTTAATAAAATTTTATGGAAGTGTATCATTGATACAAAAACATACATAAGCAATAAGTGTTTAGAAAACAGACATGCTTATTATCATACAGGGCTCCCATACTTCACCCCACCACCAACACCTTGCATCGTTGTGAAACATTTGTTACAAATATGAAAGAGCATCATCAAAATATTACCACTTATGATAGCCCATATATTACATTCGGTGTATTTTTTCCCCCTCCCCACCCACCCGATTATTAACACCCTGTACTACTGCTATACATATGTTATAGTTCATGAGCAAATGTTCTCAGATTGTCCTGTTAACCACAGTTCATCATCCACCCCTGGATTCCCTGTGTTATATAGTCCCATGCTTTGTACAATCCATTGAAAGTGTACACTCAGGGGCTTTCATTTTCATCAGAGTTGTGCTGTCATCACCTCAGTCAATGTTAGAATGTTTTCTTTACTTCAAAAGGAAAAATCCCATAGACCATTTCATCCCCTTATTGTTATCCCTTAATAGTGAAATATCTTCTTGCCAGTGTGGTTACTAGTATAAATATAAGAATGTTCTTCTTTTAAAAAGTGCTAAGAATATGGTGACACATGGGAAAATTACAACTAATGTATCTTAAGGGTGATAGTTAAGAGTAATATTGTAATATTTTGTAGCAATGGCATCATTTTTTTGTTTTAAAATGTCAACATTTCTGTTATTTTTTTTGGGGGGTGAAGCAGTGAAAGCATATTTTTGTGTTATCCTTTATTACACTGCATTTGAATCTGGGAATTTCTGTATGAGAATGTTTTAAACATGGTAATATTACTTATAATTATATTTCAAATGACTGCCATCTGCCTAAGGATTTAACATACAAATTTTATAACTTGAAATAGGATTTGTTTTCCAGTTTCACCCTATGATACCTTATTCTTACCTGAGAACATGTTTGTCTTCAGTTTTCTGAATGATGCTCTCACATGTTGTGGCTTTCTCAAGGAACTTCTCCAACAATTCTATACTTTGTTAGTTTCAGGACAAGTTTAATATGTCAGATTGAAAGTTGATTTCCCCCGTAATCTCCAGAATGAAAGTAGATTTCCCCATAATCTCCAGAATGTTTTAGAACCTACTGGTTTTTTGTTGCCTAGACCCTGAATGATTCCATTGCAAGTGTTAACATTTCAATTCTATAAGTATTTCTATAACAATTACATAATAATTAATTTTCATTTGCTATTTCTATTTATCCTTATGTTATTGGGGCAGAAGTTCATGGTGGCCTGCTCACCACTCTCTTGTAATTTGATACCATCATAATTTAAGCTGTGGTGATGGCTGAGTAAATAAAAGAACTTGTGCAAAAACTCATGCATTATGTTTCTCTAATTAGGTTAGGACACTCGTATTCCTTAGGTGAAGCAGAGTCTGGAGACACTGCAGCCTCAGCCCATGAGAGCAAAGGGGCTGACAGCTGGGAAACACACAGCAAATAGTGTAGCCATGTTCAGCAGCCACGAGGTGGGATTATCAGAAAGAGCAATACAAACCTGAAAGATGGAGGAGAGGGTATAAAAGGACACAAAGGTGCTCACCAGGACAAGGATGCTGTGGGTAGCTCTGGACTCAGGGGATGCTCTGGGGGAGAGGCTGGTCCAGTGAATGTGTCGGGCCGCTGCTTGTGTCTGGACAAGATAGAAACCAGGGAGCTGCTGGCTGAGAGCATGAGTCCCAAACACAGAAAATCAGCAAATGAAAGCAAGGCTGCATGCAGAGAGACTACGATGTTGTGAATTTTAGAAGAACAATACCCTAAATATTTTTCTTTTTGATAGTATCATTGCTCCAATTGCCTTTCACAAACATAGGAAAAATCATATTTACCAGCAAGTAGAGGAGCCAGCACAGGAATACGGTGATGTGGATTTATGTGGGCGCTTTGACTTTAAGTTCTGCCCACCTGGAATTCACAGGGCCAATGGTGATGGCCTGGAAGACACTCAAAAGGCAAGTGGGGCCAATGGACAGTCCCCTGCCCACTCTGTGTACATATAAAAGAAGTTTGCATCCATAATCACTGGGTAAGTCTTTCCAATCCAAAGCTGCCATTGTTTGTGGGACTTATTTAGAGATGAGAGCTAAGGAATTGGCTACAATCAGGTGCTTGAGCATCAAATCTCTGGTTCTTAACCTGCATCCCATGAAATAAAGGAGACAATGGAGGAGAGAGAAATTTCCAATAACTCCCACTACAGTCTGGAATAAGAACACTATTCCTATCACCAAGTTCCTGAAGGGCATTCTGCCAGTTCTCAGGACTAGTATTTCACTTCAGAGTCAGAGGATGCTGCAAGGAAATGTGAGGTGTGTGCTACAATTATCAAGTCTACTGAAACCTAATATTCTCAACTTACTATTATGAGTATTAGAATATTAAAATATTCAAAGTTGTTCTTTTATTAAGAGACTTTCAAGAGATGAATGAATGTCCTTTAAAGAGCCACTTTCCATGTAGGAATCCCTGCTAAGAAGGCCACATATGATGTAACATCTCTATCTTCATAAATCCATGAGGCAGGTATTGCTAGAGATTTCATTAGAAAAGTGATGGAAATGTACACAGAGAAAAGTTTCCTGATTTGTCTAAATTTGCATCCTGCTTAGGTGCAAAGGGTGACTTGAACCTGGCTGTATTCATTGCAAAGAAAGTGCCTTTAACCAGCATGATAATGAAAGAATTTGTTAAGTGAGTTCCTCCGATAATCCAGATATATATTCAGCTTTTTTTCAAATTTTTATTTTTTAGCTTGTTTTTATGCCTTGTCTCTGGGTTTTAGATTAGTGGTACCTTATCTTATAATTTGTTTGTAGCAATTTGTAATTTATATGTAATGATATACTGTATAGGCCAACATCATCCATGAATGAAGACTTGGAGCTCTTAATATAATGTAGATCTTAACAAAATACAGATTGTAGAATAGTAGCACAAGAGCCGGCCCCTTGAGCCTTTTGGACTCTATGAATTTGAGAATGTCTCCATATTACGATGGTAATAGACAGACTCATTTACTTTTATGTTAGGAATTAAAGTACCATGTCACCTACCAAAGGAATCATTGACCAATCTCATGTCTTCTCCTATACTGAGGGCCATGAAACACTAACATGAAATAAAACATTGTAGGGTAGAAAGGAAATTACTGCTTACATATGTATTAATCCTGACAGAAGGAAAGCTATTAGCAAGGTGGTGATACTTCTGAAAGATTATACAATGAAGACGTATGCTAAATAAAATCTGTAAAGTGGAAAATCACATGTATTTAATATATCTAAATAAGAGAACTTTGGATTGTTATTAATATACTTTTAAACCAATCTGGTGGCTGCTGTCTGAAACCCACAATTTAAAAGTCATGTTTTCCTTAAACCCTGCTTCCAACAGACTCACCATAATCAAAAGGCCCTGTGTGTTTTCAGGAAAGACATAATTACTGTCTCCATCAAGTGTTTCTTAGTCCCAGAGCTGGGGAAACATTTGCAGCATCTCAAGAGTTTCCATTCACATCCACTGTTTCTGCACATGATGAGATGTTCCCTGTAGATTCAGTCTACTCCTTTTTACAATTTAGGGTTCTTATAGGCACACCTCTTGTCCTAAAAGTTGTTTCTGTGATTCCTAGAAGGATTGCTGAGCAGGAATTGATTTAGAACCATAGGCCTCCAACAGCTTTTTAAAATTAAATGCACACAATCCCTGTCCATGAGGATTACATTAGATCACAACAAGAGCCATCAGGGCCTGGAGTAAGGTCTGGGATCCTTTCTCCCTTAGTAGATCAGGGATGATTCCCCTTCCTGGGTGGCTTTGGCACTGGACCCACTTCAAACTCTGAAGGATCCTTCTTCTGAAATGTTCACTTTCCCAGACTCCTCATTTGTCTCCTTCTCCTACAGACTCTGCCTCTCAGCATGAAATAGAAAGTACTCACTGACTGCTTCTGGGTGCCAGAATGGTGAGCTCAGTGTGACAGTCACAAGAGCCAGTGTGTGTGGGAGGGAGGCAGATATGGATTTGTGCTTCTCTGACCTCATCTCTCCACAGAACTGCAATTACCATTTCACCTGGAGTGGTGGCCTTGACAGGACAGGCTTGGGGAGCTGAGAGTATTTCTGAAAAACATTTTTCTCAGTTGCTAATTGCCAAAACTAGTTACAAGTTTCTAGAGGTTATTGGGAGTTTGAGAGTGGGTCCTGGGGCAGGCAGGGTCTAATGGGAGAGGTCAGATAAGATGAGGTCTAAACGGGGAGGACTGGTAATGAGGTGGTGGGTCTCAGTGGATGCTGTACTTCCCTAAGGCATCCTTCTCCCCAAAGTGAGGCATTTCCAAAATTTAGACCACGGAGCCATCCCCTACAGTAGGGGATGCACAGTAATAATTAGGTTATTACCCAAGAAATGAAATCAAAGCGCCTGAGTAGGATTTTCAGAGTTCCAAGTCATAGGAAGTACACCCTGCCAAGCAATCAGTATCAACTAGTTAGGATGTCCAGATGATATGGACATTTGTAGGAAAATAGACTTTACCAATATAGAATGCCCAATTCTCACAGCAAGTCTAAATAGATCTATAAATATAGAAAGGAGAAATTTATAAGACAATTCCAGAAATAAAAGCACAAGGATCAGATAGTTTAATAGGCCATTCATTTAACTCTCAGATAAGCTGATGCTGCTTCCTTAATTTGAGAGCATTGAATAGACATCACCCTTCTCTACCCTTATTTTTGGCTGAATTTTAAGTAATGAACACTGGTTACTTTTGTAATCAATTAATATGAGTTCAAATTAATCCTTTGATGTTACCCAGGAATAAGCCCAAGTTTTTTGCAGGTCCACTATCAGATGTCTCTCAATTACCAAGGCAGGGATTGTAGCCACAATAATGGCCAACCCCCATCACATGCACACACACACACAGACACATGCAGGCAGGTGCATAATTACTCACGTACACCTCACACCCATTTCCTCACAAACTCACACTCATCCCACCCTCACCACATTAAACCCACACTTACATTTATACACCATGATACACTCTCCCCCAAATCCACACAGTCCCCCTTACAGGCTTCTAATCACACTAGCACTGTAAGCACATATGAATAAATCTTAATATCATGTTTACATGTGGAAAAAGAGTGGAATCTCCAGACCTCTGTCAAAAGCATACCCTTTACACTCTTTCCAGCTTTGAAGCAAATCTCAAGGATGCTATTACATGTGCAAATTGTGAAAAGTGCTGTGAGCAACGAGCATACAGGAAAATGTGGTGGTATTGTAGGAGTGACAGGGTATGAGCATGTGATAAATTTAGGTAATAATGAGGGCTGAGGAAAGGGGGAGGAGGAAGAAGAAGGAGAAACAGAGAGCCTGAAAATGTGGGAAGATAGAGAGTGAAGGTGTGGAGAGAAAGCAAGGTTAAAAGTCAGGAGGTAAAGCCCCAGGTGGGTCAGAGTGCACTGTTATGTTTAAGGAAGAGTGGGCAATGTGTCCAAGAGATTTAGGAGAATGAGATATTGGTGTTGAAGGCATCCTGGGCACAAGATGGAGGTGCTGTATGCTGAAGGCTTTAAGGTTCATTCCAATTGCTGAAGTCTAGATGTGCCAGGTGGATGTAGGGGGAGGGCAGTAGAGGTCTAGGAAATGCCTAAAGGCACTAGGATGGCAAGTGGAGGTCACTGGTGGAGATGAAGTATGGAGGGGAGAGTTGGAGGTTGGAATGGAGTTCTCTTGGATTAATTCAGATTCAGCTCATCTGGCAAAAACCTTGTTTATATAAAATACCCGTGAAATCTCCTTAAATCAAACCTACAGTAGGGGATGCAGGTAGGCTTTAGGGTGCACCCCTCATCACATCCTTTACTCACTTTTCTTTAGGGAATCCGGGTACAGGCTGTGACTCCAGGAGGACTGACAGGTTAGAGTTAGGGTTAGGGTTAGGGTTAGGGCTGGGCTACGGTTAGGGTTGGTTTAGGGTTATGGTTATGGTTAGGGTTCACTGGTACCCTGCACTCTGATGGAATGAGGAGCCAGGACATCCCCAGCTCTGCGTCTGTGTTGAGGAACTTTTGTGGTGTTTAGGGGCTCTACATTCTCCTTCATTTGCCTGTGTGTTTACTATGATGATGTTACCACCTTCTCTTTTTTACTATTTCATTGAAACATATGGTGCTGTCTGGTAGGGTGTGCCCCTGATGGTTTCAAATTTCTTCAAATTTCTCTTCCCTCTTATTGTTCTTTATTTTAGGCCTTCTACTCTATGTGGAGTACAACGTTGTGATTTCAGTTCCTGTGTTGATGTTTAAGGATGTTGCACGTCTCTTCTTGTGCCTGTCTGCCTTTAATATTGTAAAGTCACTGTTCTAATCTTTTGACCATATCTAAGTGTGCTTTCTCCCTTATTTTTGAAGTGTAAGAATTGTTTATATATTTGAGTAAAAATCCTTTTTCATATATATGGATTGTGAATATATACTCTAAGTCTTTTTAATTTTAAAAATAAGATGTTAGTCTTATTTTTTAGACTTAATGAGATTTAAAAACATATATTAATGCAATTGAACTTCAATGGATTTGACTATATAAAATTAATCACATTCATTGTGGCAAATGATAAATGGGGAAAACTATGTTCAACTCATAGAAAAGGCAACATGAGCATATGGTGTGTGATTGTCCCAGCAACAAGGAATTTCCCAAAACTGAAGAAGTCATGACACAAAGAAGCTGGAGCCTACCACACTGGGTTCCCAGTGCCTTAAGACAGGGTGATTTGAGCTCCAAAAATATTGTCAGCCATGGATTGAATCTCATCATATATGTTCAAAATCAAGAGTTCATGTTACTAAAAAATAAAAATAAATAATAACGCCCCCTTGGGGTTTTTCGAGTGTGGTGGGGGACAAACTCATTTTTCTCATACTGTTTATTTCTTTATTTTTAAAAAGACTTCTTTCTCTCTTTCTTTCTTTCTTCCCTGCCACCCCCCGTTGTTTTGCAATTGCTGTCTGCTCTCTGTGTGTTCTCCCATGTCTGCTTGTCTTCTCTTTAGGCGGCACTGGGAACCCATCCTGGGACCTTCTGGAGTGGGGAGAGATGCTCAATCTCTTTTGCCATTTTAGCAACCTGGTCTACAGCATCTCTTATTGTCTCTCTTCTGTGTTTCTTTTTGTTGTGTCATCTTTCTGTGCCAGCTCTTCATGCGGGCCAGCATTCCACGTGGAGCAGCTTTCTCCTCAGACCAGTTCTCCCAGTTGGTCAGCTTCCCTTTTACCAGGAGACCCAAGAATCAAACCTTGGACCTCCTATATAGTAGACTGGAACCCAATTGCTTAAGCCACATCTGTTTCCCTTGATCCTATTAAATGGGAAAGAAACAAATATGCATTATTACTTTCCTGACAGACTGTGCTTTGTTTGTCACATAATAATTGATAAAAGTATTTTTGTAGAATAATGAGAGCTAGTTATTGCAGAAAGAATAATAGAATTACAAATGTCATGCCATGGCATATGCAGTTTGTAATTAATAAATAATCAATATTCATAAATAATCAACAAAATGATTAGATGAAAGCCAAATACACCCTCCCCTGAATCCTGTCCTGGCCTGCACTGTAGCTCAAACTCTACTATCCAGCCGTGTTTCAGGACAGTGCCTCAGTGTGGGATTCACAAGATGGCAAAGCTCCAGATTTACAACATCTTCCTAATTCCATTCTCCTCAGATGACCACACCCCTGTCAGGATGGGGTCTGGGATGCACTGTCCACTGCCCCAGTGAGTGCCCTCTTTGGGGACTTTCTGTCCTCATCCTTCCCTGAGAAGAGTCACTGGGAGTGGGAAGTCACTCATTCAAGGAGGACTCATCTCTGGCCTCACCTGACTTGGAACTGACTGATGGACTGAGATGGGGAGGAGCAGGAGTGGCTGTGCTTGGTAGATGGGCTCTTCCTCAGCTGTGGGGGTATATACATAGTGGAACCCCAATAATGGTGGGGATAGACACCTAGGGCTGATTATTTTATTATGTAGCTTTGTGTTTTTATTTAAAATGAAAATAACTTATTAAGGTCTTGTAATTTAATTTTTTAAGAAACTGAAACAACAACAGGGAGTAAAATATGAAGCTTCAATGCCAATAGGAAGTTATGGTGTTAATGTGCATTTGGTGTGCAAATGGCTGAAATTTCAGACACTCTATGTAAAGGAACCACCAATGGGATCTGCATCTTTAAGTGCCATGTCTGAGGAGAGTTTTTGACTGTAGGGAAGTGTTTCAGTGGAAATGATTATGGCAATATTCTCTTGGTCTTAGCATTTTAATTATTTGGGTTATAAAAAGTCATTTTAGGGGAGTGGATATGGCTCAAGCAGTTGAACACCCATCTCCCACATGGGAGTTCCCAGGTTTGGTCCTGGTGCCTTCTACAGAAAACAAAACAATGAACAGACATGGAGCAAAAACAACAAACAGACAAGCAAAAACAACAAACAAGACAACAAGCAAACAGTGAGCAGACAACGAGCAAAAAAAAAAAAAACGAGCAGTGAGTGGATGTGGCTCCAGCAGTTGGGTTCCTGCTTCCTACATGGGAGGTCCTGGGTTCAGTTCCGGGGCCTCCTAAAGAAAAAGCGAAGAGAAACAGACAATGAACAAAAAAATGAGCATACAATGTGCAAAAAATGAGAAAACAGATGAGGGAGCCATCTTGGGGGTGGGAGAGTCATTGTAAGAGAGCAAATGTAGCTTAGTGGTTGAGTATGTGTGAAGTCCTGGGTTCAATTCTTGGTACATCCTTTTTAAAAAAGTTTTTGTAAATTATCATTCTTCTGTTATTTTCAAAGAAAATTTAATTGAAATATGACATGCTGTACATGTATTTTGACTTTCAATCTTTGCAGTTCAATTTTAAAAGTGTTTTCTTTGTGAAATTTCATTTGCCTGATAGGAAAGATACCTGGGTAAACACAGCTGAGTTTGCTGCAGGTGCAGACACTGGGGCATAGCCCAGCCCTCCTGCTTCCCTGAGCATGAAGAGCAGGGTCACGGGAACCAGGAGGAACTAAGATTGACATAGAAGTCTGGGCATCACCCCACACCCCATTTCCTCAGAGCCATTACCGTCCATGTATCTCTCACATGCAGCCCTCTTGGTGACAGGGAACATTCACTCAAAAGCTTTCCCACCAGGAGACAGGGAGGTGGGTGGGCTTTCCCACCCCTTTTCTCAGAAGGGCCCCTTCCTGGACAATCAAAAATTCCTGACTCAACCATGGGTGTCACAGGGACCAGGCAACCATGGTCTAAGAAGGGAGGACTGACCATTCCATCCTAGGCCATATTCATGACCCCTGAGTGGATCCTTCTCTGACCTTCTGGACCAGAGTCTGTACACAGGCCTCAAAGCTGCAGATAGAGAGGAAGCCAGCCCTTCCATGCCTGTCCCAAGCTAGAAATGGGCCACCACACCACTCCAGAAACCAGGTAAGACTAACCCCAGTCTCCTGTGTGCCTTCATTTCCCCTTCAGAGCCATCTTCTTACTGGAGAAGTCACAATAAATGTGCCCCAAAGCACTGGCTCAACATGTGACCCTGGACCAGAAGCACTGGCAGCAGTGGAAAATGCATGAGAAATAAACATTCCAGATCCTGAGTCCACAGCTAGAGAACCTGTAACACTGAGAGGGAGCCCTTCAGCCCATGCTTTAACAACCCCTCAGGTAACTCTGATGCACACAAATTTGAGAGCCTTTGCATTGCCATAACTCATCCCTGAGGTACCATCAGAAAAAACAAAATGAACCTGGGAATGAACACTATGCTTGAGCTGATGTTAATGTTTAGAATAAAAACCCCAAAAGTGTTTTTATTAATAAAAATGGTCTGACTTATAACCCATTCTCTCTTGTTTTCCTCCTCTTGGCCATCTCACCTCCCTCACTTCACTCTTTATGCTTCTTGGGATCTCATCCAAAGTAAAGGACTTGAAACCACATTCTTGCTACATGGTCTTCTTTAGTGTTGGAATTAAGTAGTTCTTCAAAATTAAAGCAATTTATTAAAATACTTTGGATTATGAAACTAGTAGGACAATAGGTTAGGAGATATTTTACTTGAAAACAGGGTTGAAACTATTCTCATTATCATAATTGAATGTTTATCATTTTCTTTATTTTGTCATAAATAATATTCAGTCTTTAAATGCTCTTACAGCCTACTTCTAAATAAGGAACATTCCAATATTTAAATTCTTGTGCACATGGGATCAGCATACTTTAAATTTGGGGATATTTTCCTTCAACTTATTCCAGTTCACAGGTTGCTGGTGTGTGCTTCAGAATTGGAAACATTCACATAAAAACTGCCATTCCAAGTGACTTTCTCCTGTGTCTTGTCCCTGATTTAATCATCTGGGCCACTGGCCCTTTTCTATCTCATTTCAATTAAGCAAAAAGAAGATTGTTTTTAAAACCTAAAAAAAGACCCTCAGGTCTCCTGTTGACCACCACTTCTCATGGCTTCACTGAGAATTCCTTGGAAGTCTTGAAATATATTTTGAATCCAATTATGTCCTAAAAGATACTATTAAACAGCCTTTTCCCTAATGCCAAAAACCATAAGACTGGTGATATCTCTCATCTCCTGTTTCCTGACTGAATCTATAGACCAGAATTGTAAGGACAAGCAAACTGTTGACTCCTTGCCTGTCCTCAGAGGTTGAGATTGTTGGGTCTGTGCAAATCCAGGAGATACACTGGGGATTCCAGGATGATGAAGGAGGAGGCTAAGGGGAAGTTCCCCTCTACAGCTGTAGGTTGTTTTTTTCCTTTTTTTTTTTTTTT
>JAQZBX010025812.1:0-29307 GCA_029593785.1 Cabassous unicinctus | reverse complement strand
ACAACAACAAGCAAACAAATGAAAAAACCAACTCAGGGATACGGATGTGGCTAAGTTGTTGAGTGCTAACTTTCCACATATGAGGTCCCAGGTTCAATCCCAAGCCCTGGTACCTCAAAAATAAAGGGGGGGGGGAGCAAGGCAGATATCATATAGGAATCCCTTATATTTCCACTGGGCCTTTTCTTAATTTAAAATATATCTAAAATAAAGATTAATATATCTAAAAAGGAAAATAGGGAAGCAACCCAGTTTAAAAATGGGCAAATAATTGAACAGACATTTTTCCAAAGAAGAAATAAAAATGGCAAAAAAGTAAATAAACAATTCTCACATTATTAGGGAAATACAGATTGAAACTACAGTGATATACCATTCACTCCTTACAAACTGGCCATTAATAAAAAGACAGACAACCACAAGTTCTGGAGAGGATGTGGAGAAATAGGAATATTCCTTCAGTATTGAAAATATAAAATTGTGAAGCCTCTGTGGAAGTCAGTTTGGAAATTCCTCAAGAAGCTAAATATTGAACAGCCATATGATCCAGCAATCCAATTTCTAGGAATATATTCAGAAGAACTGAACTAAAGGGCATGAACAGACATTTGCACACCAATATTCATAGTAGTATTATTCACAATTGCAAAAAGATGGAATAAATCCATGCCCATCAACGAATGAACTGATAACAAAATGTGATATACACATATGATGGTATATACATTCAGCTGTAAGAAGCAATGAAGACAGGGTGCATAGGATGACATGGATGAACCTTGAGGACATTATGTTGAGTGAAGTAAGCCAGACACAAAAGGACATATACTGTATGTCTTACTAATATGAAGTAAATATGATGAGTAAACTCATGGAGTTAAACTATAAAGTATAGGTACTAGGAGAGAGAATAAAGGTTGAAAACAGGGAACTGACTCTGAATGTTTGTGTAATGTAATTAATAAGGTGGACTGTAATTGTGTAGAATAGGATAGAACTGATGGTAACAAATTATAGTGAGTATAACTAACACTGACAATTTAGAAATGTAAATGTGAGTGAAAGAGGTAGCCTAAGAATGCTACAGTATAATCTAGGGACTGTATAGCATAGTGATTTCAGTGATGGATGATGGATGATAGATGATGATTGTGATTAATATTACAAATATAAGAATGTTCCTCTATTACAAGTTGTTCAGAATACCAAAATACATGGGAAAAACACAACTTATATAACATAGAGACAACAGGTAAGAGTAATTTTGCAATATTTTTACAACAATGGTCAAAAAGATATTATAACATTGCTAAGAGTTAAAATTTGGGGCATATAAGGGGTATGGGACTTTTTTTCTTTTTGAGTAATTCTGCAATGGAGTTAGCTGTTGACAGCACAACTCTGCATTAAACTGAAATCTATTGATTGTTCACTTTGGATGGATTGTACAAAGGAGGGTACCATATAACCCGCTGAACGCCATGATGAATGATGGACTGTGGTTAACAGTACAAATATGAGATCATTGTCTCATGAACTATAACAAATATACAATACTAATACATAGTCTTAATAATAGGATGGTTTGTGGGAAAATACACCAAATATAAGCTATGGACTTTAGGTCACAGTACTATTATGATGATAATCTTTCATCATTTGTAATAAGTGTCATGACAATGTAAGTTGTTGTGGTGGGACAGTGTATGAAATGTTGTATGATATGCATGATTGTTCTTTAAAAATAGTCAAATGCAAGGCAAAAAAATAAGGCAATGAGAAGCACATTTACAACGTGTGTTTCTAGGTTTTATCCATGCCTTAATAGTGAGGAGCTGGAGTACCGGAATGGTTTATTAAATCAGTGGGCCCAGAGTTTTGGGAGATGTACTGATCACCTGATAATTGCAGCATTTCTCTTTAGAATTCCAGATTCCTTTTTTGCAAAGTCTTTAATTATACTCTTCATTATCCTCAAACAACTGGACTCAGCTTTTGTAAGTTCACATTCAATAGTTCGTTAACACACTACATTTTACATTGAAAATAAAACTCAGTCATGCAATGAACCTTCCCATTTCCTCAAATGGAACTCAACCAACATTTTTTTCCTTCTCAGTCTGGCCATGGCATTTTCATCACTAGCAACCTTCAAAAGCATGTCACTTAAATATTTACCTCTTTTTTCTTTCCATTACAAATTATTCATTTCAGCTTGTTCTTCACATTAGTATTTTAAAAATTTACTGTTTCTGTCCAGCACTATTTAGTGTTGGTGTCCAACTAAATTTACATAAAGCTAATTTTTACATGGACACATATATATTCCCCTTTGGGGTGAGCAGACCATAGCAACTTATCCTAACACTAGTTCACTAGCACCATGATTTATTAACTTCACCACAGTGACAGTTATTTGCAAAAAGGTTTTCTTCCCCATTAGACTGTGATCTTCATGTAGTTAGGAACCTTACCTGCTGTTTATTGCTGTACCCTAGGTGCCTGGATCAGAGGGGGCACTCAACAAATATGTGTTGAATTCACTTATGAATTTATCAAAAGAAAAATGGGAAAAGGTAAGGCAGGGGACATCAAGGAATTTTCTTTGACTCTTCATTCGCACACAGGAAAAATAGCAAAACTGAGGCAGCACACTGGAACTCACATAGACCGGAGAAAGATAAAACAGATAATGCCCAAAGCAGAACATAAAGAAAAAAGTTTACCTTGTTAAAATAATGTACAAAAGTACTATTCTTAATGCATAAATGTGGAACATCCTCTTGGAACATCCTCTTCTGCTCAAAAGCAGGATTTGATTCCCCAAAACCATTACTCATCAGCAATTTAGCACCTAAAATATTTCTCTGCAATAAATCCTTTTCATCATTAGTCTAAATATCAATTGCTATGAACAGTCTCAAAGTGAAAGACACATGAAAGAGAAAATATAGCTTGTGCTGTGAGAGCAAGGAAATGAGATACTTTGTTCCCCATCCTCAACCTTAGTTGTTGAGAACCTGCTTTATTAACAGCACACTAAATGAATGGTTTATATAATTTTTTTTGTATTAAAGTTGTGTTTAATTTAAAATAGTATGTTGAATAAACATTTTTTAAAAACTCATGTTTCTAGAACATAGACACACATAAATATTGTCATATATATTTTCATAAATATCAAATTTGATACATATTAATAAAGTATAAATCCATCCAAAGTGTACAATCAATGGTATTTTGTATAATCACATAGTTGTGTATTCATCACTTCAATCATTATTAGAGCATTTTCATTATTCCAATAGTAAGAAAAAAAACTTAATCACCTCTCAATTTCTCTACATCCCCCTGCCATCTCTCTGATTTATTTACATTTATATTTTGTAAAATTTGTTTATATGTGCAATATTACCCATATTCATATTTCACATGAGGTTTTCAAATGCATGTTACATTTTTTTAGCTTTCCTTTTAGTAATATACATGTCCTTAGACTTTTCCTTTCAACCACTGGCACACCAATGTATTAGTTCTGCTAGTTAAAAACAGTATCATGTGCTTTCACCATTTTCTATTCATTTTCAAAGACTTATAACCTTTTTACCAATTATGCATTGATCACCCTCAGATTTCCACTCTCTATCTTCATTCTATTTTCTGGTGACCTATATTCCAGTTTTTAATTCCATGAGTTTATATATTTAGTTCATAATAGCACAATCATACAGTATTGATGGACATATGGTTTTTTTCCATCTTCTCAGAATTTTGAATAACACCACTGTAAACTTCAGTGTGGAGATGCCTATTTCTATCACTGCTCTCAGGTTGGGGGTAAACCTAGTAGTGGTTTTGCCGGGTCACATGCAAGTCTATATTCAAATTTCTTAGGAACTGCCAAACAGTCCTCCCCATTGGCTGTATCATTCTAGATTCCCACCAATAGAGAATAAGTGTTCTTATCTCCCCACATCCTCTCTAACACTTATAGTTGCTCTGACATTTTAATAGTGAGCATTGTAATAGATGTGAAATATCTCATCATAGTTTTGAATTGCATTTCCCTAATCTCTAGTGATGCTGATTATTTTTTCATGAGTTTTTCCATTTTTATTTCTTCTTTGGACAGCTGTCTATTCAAGTCTTTTGCCCATTTTTAAAAGGGAAGTTTCTCTTTTTATTTCTGAGCTGTAGAATCTCTTTACATATCATGGAAATTAAACCCTTATCACATAAGTGATTTCCAAATATTTTCTCCCATAGAGTTGGCTGTCTTTCTCACCCTTTTGAAAAAATTCTCTGCGTGCAAAAATGTTTAATTTTAAGGGGTTCTCATTTATCTATATTTTCTTTTCTAGCTCTTGCTTTGGGTGTAAGGTCCAATAAACCACTACATAACACAAGATCTTGGAGACATTTTCCTACATTTTCCTCTAGGAGTTTAGGGTTGTTGCTTTTATATTTAGGTCTTTGATCCATTTTGAGTTAATTTTTATATGGGACTTCTTTCTTTCCTTTGGATGTGGTTATCCTGTTCTCCCAGCACCATTTGTTGAATAGACTGTTCTGGCCCTTCTGAGTGGGCTTGACAGCCTCATCAAAAATCAACAGGTGGGTAGATTAGGAAGTGCAGGTTAGAATACCCAGGAAACTGGGGAGAGAGATGGGAGGGGGACTAGGTGAACATGGGATTTGTGGGTATGATGTTGAAAGTGCAGGAGTGGGAATGCTTTTATGGCAAAATGACAAGGTAGTGTCACTGGTTTAGGGTGTAGCTTGGGGGGACAACCAGGATGGGGTGCTTCTGGGGAGTGTGTGAGTTTTCATCATGTCATAATTTGTTCTGTTGGGGAGTGGAGACCCACATGGTGAGTGGGAAGGAGATGGATCCCCATCTTTAGGAGGACTGACTCACCTAGAAACAGACAGGTGGGTGTCTCTTAGGAGCAAGGGTAGATCATAATAGGGGAGGATAATCAGCGTGTCAAGACCTCTTGTTGCATGTAACTATGAATCTTGTCATCCGTAGAGTCAAGACAGAGGAGTGTCATGAACCCCTGGGGGATGGGGAGGAAGGAACAGAAAAGATCAAACAGGGGGTATTTAGTGGTCATGGGAAATGTTTTTCATTACCTTACAGTATTGGACACAGGACATGGTAAATATCATTAAAAATTACTAAACTTTATCATCTAAATTGTAAACTATACTTTAAACCATTGACAATGTTTGTTACTGATGTTTCACTATCTGTATAACAGTTATAACAATGCTACCATCCACATAAAAAATGTTTTAATATAGGGTGAGGAAAGGGGAAGGAGGTTGGGTATATAAGTCTCTAGTATTCTGTGTGTGAATTTGCTGTGACCTAAAGCTTCTTTGAAAATTAAATGAAAATTTGGGAAACACTGGGGAGTGAGATGGGGAAGGTGCAATGGTACAGACTGGACACCCATAATGAAGTGATAAAAGGAAAAAATCATAAAAATTAATTTTTAATTTTCAATTTTTTTAAAAAAAATTTGTTTTTCCCATTATTTAAATGTCCCAATCCTTTAATTTTATTTTAATTTTAGTTTTTTTTTCCCTGAGCTTTCATGTATTTTAGCTCTTACATTTAAGCTTATCATTATTATTTCATTTTCCTATTAATTATATTTGGCTATTATATGGGTTTCATCTTCAAGGAAGGTTTAGATCACAGAAGGGTAACAACAGGGCCAGCAGAGGATCATTGGTGGGGGGTGTCTGCGATGAAAGATAAATAAAATTGTTCAAATGATCAAGGGGTGGCGCATGGTCACAGTGGGTAGACAATCACTCAATAAATGAGGGAATACTGAATTCCCAGCCTGGAGAGCTCTTCCATGTGTCCTCTCTCTAAGCCAAACTCAGCATATGAATGCATTACCACCACCCCACCATAGGACATGACTCCCGGGGATATGCCTCCCTGGCAAGCAGGGATTAGTACCAAGGGCCAACTGGCAATATGACTGGAAAAAGACCTTGAATAAAAGGGGGGAAAGGTAAAGACAAATGAGTTCATGTGGCTAAGAGACTTCAAAGAGAGTCAAGAGGTCGTCCCAGAGGTAACACTTATGCACAACTCAGTATGATCCCATTGAACACCATAGTGGGTATCACCCCACACAGAGGGACTCCTGAGGGCTCTGGAGACACCCATGTCCTATATAAGGGGGGATAGCTCCAGAGATTGATGCCTTATCAGTGGGCTCTACTTTGGAATCTGTGCTCCTGCAAGTGACAGAGTTGGACTCAAATAAGTCCTCCCTGCACATGGTCCATCAGTCCCTTCTATTCAAACCTATATGTGATGCTGGAGTTTGTAGGTATACTTCCAGAGATTGGAGCCTTTGGCCTGTACATGTGCCAGCTGTACCTGGAATCTCAGTGGAGCTGCAACTCTTATTCTACAGCTCAATAGACTCACCAAAGTCACCTGGTGAGGAGATGATGGAAAATGGCCATGTCAGGGGGTGGAGAGAGCCTGCAGCTGCAGGCAGGATAATCCCATTAATCATATCTGTGGGATATAAGCCCCCTAACACTTGGAGATGGAGTGGACATCACCATCCCAAACTCCTCAGGATTGGAGGAAGAGCTATGGACTAGAGTGTACTTAATGGTATTCTGTTGTAGACATATTGTGATTCAAGCAATGGAAGAATTACAACAGTGAGGTGTAGTCAGTGGCCACTGCACACTTTCAGGGCAGGGAGGGGAAAAGCAGTTGTAATACAGGGGCTTTTTCAGGACTTGGGTATTATCCTGAGTGACATTAAAACAACAGATATAGGCCATTTTACATCAGCATATAACATGCAGAACTGTGTGGGAGAGAGTGTGGTCTACAATGTGAACTATGATCCATGCTTAATGGCAAAGCCCCAGGATGTGTATATCCATTGCAGGTGATGTGCCACACTAATGAAAGATGTTAATGTGGTATGTTATGGGAGGTGGGGAACATGGGAATCCCTGTAATTTTTGTGTAATATTTATGTAATCTAAGCATCTTTTAAAATATTTAAAAAAATCAATTGGCTGTAGATATGAGGATCTATTTCTGAGTTCATGATTCAGTTCCATTAGTCAATCTGTCTGTATTCCAGTATGATGCTTTACTTTTTTTTTTTTTTTTTTTAACCTCTGTAGCTAAGTAAAATGCTTTAAATCAGGAATTGGAAGTCCTTCAACTTCATTCTTCTTTTATAAGACATTGTCGGTATTTGGGGACCCTTACTATTCCAAATAAATTTGATAATTGGATTTCCATTTAGCCAAAAATGCTTTTGGTATATTTATTGGGATTGAGTTGAATCTGTAAATCAGGTTGGGTAGAATTGACATCTTAAGCATATTTAGTCTCCCAGTCAATGAACAAAGAATGTCCTTCAAGTCTTTGTTTCCAGGAAACTTTCTTCTTCAGTTTCCTTTGCAGTTTCCTATCCAGTTTCCTTTTCAGTTTCCAGGAAACTGTCTTCTTCAGTATCCTTTGACAATGCTTTGTAGTTTTCTGAAAACAGGTTCTTTATGTCCTTGGTTAAATTTATTCATAAATATTTGATTCTTTTGGTTGCTATTTTAAATGGAATTTTCCTCTGGATTTACTTCTCAGGTTAGTTGGTCTTCAGTAGTGTATAGAAATGCTATTGTTTATTCTGTATTAATCTTGTTTCCCACCACTTTGCTGAACTTCATCTATTAGTTCTAGAAGCTTTGATGTGGATTTTTCAGGATTTTCTAGATATAGGATCATATCATCAGGGAATAAAATTTTACTTCTTCGTTTTCTATTTGGGTGAATTTAATTCTTTATCTAGCCTAATTCCTCTAGATAGAACTTCTAGCAAAATATTGAATAACAGTGAGGACAATGGGCATCCTTGTCTTATTCCTGATTTCAGTGCAAAAGCTTTCATTCATTCACCATTGAATACAATGCTAGCCATAAGTTTTTCATATATGCACTTTACCATACTGAGAAAGATTCCTTCTATTCCTGTATTTTGAGTGTTTTTATCCAGAAATTATGCTGTATTTTGACAAATGCTTTTGCTGCATCAATTAAGAGGATCATATAATTTTTCCTCTTCAATTTATCAATGTAGTTTATTAAACAAATTGATTTTCTTGTGTTGAACCACACGTGCATATCTGAGATAAAACCCACTTGATCATGGTGTATAATTCTTTTAATGTGCTTTTGGATTTGGTTTGCAAGTATTTTGGGGATTTTTGAATCTATATTCATTAGAGAAATGGGTCTAGAGTTTTTCTTTTTTTCATAATATCTTTATCTGGTTTTGATACAAGGGTGAAGTTGGCTTCATAGAATGTGTCTGGTAGCATTCTTTCCTGTTCAATATTTTAGAAGAGCTTGAAAAACATTGGTATTAGATTATTTTTCAATGATTGGTAGAATTCAACTGTGAAGGCATCTGGACATGGGCTCTTCATTTGGGGAGATTTCTGATCATTGTTTCCAATCTCTTGTGGTTGGTTTCTCGAGGTCTTCTATTTATTCTAGGGCCTGTGTAGGTTGTTCATGTGCTTCCATGAATTTGTCCATCTCATCTACATTTTCTAGATTTTTTTTAATGTACAGTTGTTCATATTATTCTCTTAGGATCTACCTTATTTCTTCAGGGTCTGTGATCTCTTTCCCTGATTTTATTTCTTTGTGTCTTCTCTTTTTTAGCAATTTAGTTGATCTTCTCAAAGAACTGATGTTTGGTTTTGTTCATTTTCTCTATTGTTTTTATGTTCTTGATTTCATTTATTTCTGCTCTGATTTTTAATATTTCCTTCTTTTGGCTTGATTTGGGATTAGCTTGTTGTTCTTTTTCTGCTTCTTCAAGGTGTGCTGTTAGATCGTCAATTTAGCTCTTTCTTCTTTTTTAATGTAAGAATTGATGGCTATAAACTTCCCTCAGCATTGTTTTTGCAGTGTGCCATAGATTCTAATATGTTGTGTTCTCATCTTCATTCATTGCAAGATATTTACTGAATTCTCTTGCAATTTCTTCTTTCACCCACTCATTATTTAAGAGTGTGTTTTTAAATCTCCATATATTGTTGAATTTTCCCCTTTTCCATCCATTATTGATTTCCAGCTTCATTCTGTTATGATCAGAGAATTGTTTTGCATAATTCCCATCTTTTTTAAATTATTGAGACCTGTCAGGTGACCCACCATATGATCTATCCTGGAGGAGGATCCATGAGTGCAGGAAAATAATGTATAGCCTGCTGTTTTGGGGTGTAATGCTGTATGAATGTGTGTTAGGTCCAGTTCATTTATTATATTATTCAAGCACTATTTCTTATTGTTTTTCTACACTGTTTCTTTACTTATCCTCTCTACAGATGTTCTATCCAATACTGAGAGTGGTGTAGTGAAATCTCCAACTATTATTATAGAGATATCTATTTCTCCCTTCACTTTTGTCAGTGTGTTCCTCATGTGTCTTAGGGCATGCAGATTAGTTGCATAAATATTTAGTATAGTTATTTCTAGGGGAATTACCCCTTTTATAAAATAATGACCTTCTTCATCCCTTAGAACAGTTTTGCATTAAAATATATTTTGTCCGATATTAGTATTGCTGCCCCAGATCTTTTTTGGTTACTATTTGCATGGAATATTTTTTTCCAACCTTTCACTTTCAACCTGACTCTGTCCTTATGTCTGAGGTGTCTTTTGTAAGTAGCATATAAATGGTTCATTTTTTAAAATCCATTCTATCAGTCTCTGTCTTTTGAGTAGGGAGTTCAAGCCATTAATATTCAATGTTATTAACTGTAAAGGCATTAATTATTTCATCCATTTTGACCTTTGGCTTTCCATTGTCATATCTTACTATTGTCTGCCTTTTTAACCTTTAATTTACTCTTCCTACTAATCTATTTCTACACTTTTCTCCAAGTCTCTTGCAATCATTTTTTCCTTTCAGGCTACAGCATTCCTTTTTATATCTCTTCTAATTCTGGTGTTTTGGTAACATACTCTCTCAGTTTTGTTTGTCTGAGAAGAATTTAAACTCACCCTAAGTTTTGAAGTATAGTTTTGCCAGATAATTTGTGGCTAGCAGTTTTTCTCTTTCAGTACCTTAAATACAGCATACCACTTTTTTCTTGCCTCCATGGTTTCTGATGAGAGGTCAACCCTTAATCTTGTTGAGGTTCCCTTGCAATTGATAAATGCACTTTGGGGTATTGCCACTGAGCATGGATTATAGTTTACATATAATGTTATTATAGTTTGCATTCTCTCCCACACAATTCTGTAGTTTATAGGAAGACATATAATGGCCTTTATCTGTCATTGCAATGTCATTCAGGATGATTCCCAAATCACAAGAAAGCCCCAGTATTATACCTATTTATCCCTCTCCCTACTCCCAGAGACTCCAGTCACCACTGCCTCCACATCAATGTTCTAATTTCTTCCATTGTTAGAATCACAATAAGTTTATAGCAGAATACCAGTAAGTCCACTCCAAAATCCTGAGGATTCTGGGATGGTGATGTCCACTCCACTTCTAACTGAGAGGCAACTTCGATCCCTTTCACACAATGGATGGGACTCTCTTGCTTGTAGTTGTATGCTGTCTCATTCCTTGCTATGGTGGTTTTCAATCCTCACCTCCTTGTTAGCTGTCCTGGGTGAGTCCAATGAGCTGGAGAATAGGTGCTGCAACTCCAGTGAGGCTCAATGCCCAGCTGGCATATCGACAGCCCAAAGATTCAAGTCTCTTGGATGTAAACCTTCCAACTTTGGCACCAAGTATAGGTTAAAATAGAAGGGACAGATGAGCCATATGTAGGGAATACATAACTGAATCCACCTCTATCATTCTCAGGATCATAAACTCCAAAGTAGGGTCCACTGGCAAGGCACCAAACTCCAGAAGTATCTGCCCTGACCATAGGTCCAGGGTTTCTCTGGAGCCCTCAGGAGTCCCTCTATTTGGGGTAGTATCCCCTTTAGAAGTCTATGAGGTCCTGCTGAGATGGGCATGAGCATTACTTCTGGGATGATCTCCCAACACACTTTGAGGTCTCTTAGCCATAAAACTCATTTGTCTTTACCTTTTCCCCCTTTTTATTCAATATCTTTTTTCAGTTGCCTTGCTAGATGGTGGTTGGTAGTAATCCCTCAGTGCCAGGGAAGCTCATCCCCGGGAGTCAGGTCCCACACTGGGGGCAAGGTAACGCATTTATATACTGACTTTCACTTTGAGAGAGGCCACATTTGAGCAAAAAGGTGGCTCTCAGGAGACAACTCTTAGGAACCCCACAACACTATGCTGTTTTAATTTCAAAAGCAAAGGCTCACAAGCATCATCATCAATATCAAGGTCCCATCAATGGATGATCCTCCTTCACCAGTCATTTCCCCTGCACTTGGGGAACTGTTGCTACTCGAGAACATGGCAGAGATCTGCAGGATGGGAATTCAATATTCTCTTGGTTATTGTGTGAATCTCCACCCACTGTGACAATGCCCCATGATTATTTGAAAGCATTTATATATCTTAAATGTATGTCCAGGTGAAATTCCTCCTATGTATCCTCCATCACTGACACCCCACACCAATGATCCTCCTCTGCTCCACTTGCAACCCTTCTGTGATCCACAGCTTATTAAAAAATGAAGCCAATAAAATAGCCAAATACAATAAATAGGAAAATGAAATAATGATAAGTTTGAATATAAGAAATAAAATACATAATTTTAAAAACTAAAAATATCATAATATTAAAAAATTGGGATATTAAAAAATATTGAAAAATATTTAAAACAATTTTTTTGACATTTTTGCCTTTCATGGCTGTACTATCTTTTCTCCTGTATGTACAATGACATTTTCTTCCATTTATTCCCCAGTGTCATACTTTTTCATTTTGTTTTCAAACAAGTTTTAGGTCACAGGAAACTCACATACAGAATACAGTGGACTCCCATATACCCAACTTCCTCCTCCTTTTCCCCCATCCCATATTAATACCTTTTTATATGTGAATGGTACATTTGTTACAATTGGCATACATATAATGAAACATAGCTACTAACCATGGTCACTGGTTTACATTTTGGTTTACATTTTAAAATGTACACTTTTATAAATTTTGATGACATTTAACATGGCCCATGTCTACCATTTTAAGATCATGTAGAACACTTCCATGGCCCACTAAATATACCCTGATCTCTCTATTCTATTCCATCCTCCCCGCCCCAAAAGGCCCATGGTGACCACGCAGCTTCACTTCTTTGTTGACAAGGTTCACATTTACATGGAAAACACTGAGGTTGTGACACAGTGCTTTCTCCTCCCCTATTAGTAACCACTCATGCTCTTGAAAGACTCTTGTGCCTCTGAGAACATATCAGTCCTATGCAGGATGGGAGTGCAACTCCTTCCCACTCATTATGTGGTTCTCCACCCAATGATACAACACATAGGACAAATGATCACTCACACACTCCCTAGAAACCTGCCCCAGGTACACACTGTCCCAAATGGCCCCCTGATCCAACACCCTAAACCAGTTACCCTTAGTTGTCATGTTGCCATAAGCGTGCTCCCAACTTTGCACATTAAACCACATACCTACCAATATCCAGTGTTCACCTCATCCTCCCCCAAACCTCCTCCCAGTTCCATGGAACATCCAACCCACCTTCCCCACTCTACCCAGCTGTCAAACCTGTACCACCCAAATGAATATTTTCACTACACTCCTGTCATATCCCTTGAATGCCCAACTGCCCACTTCCACCTTATCATATATTATGTCCATATGGACACTGGCTTACAAACTTCTCCCTCGATATTTCATGTAAATCTATCTTCCAGACAATAGCTCTCTAAGTCTGCTCAATTTGCTTAATTCATATCAGTGAGGTCATGTAATATTTGTCCTTCAATTCCTGGTTTGCTTCACTCAATATAAGGTCTTCAAGATTCATCCATGCTATCCTGTTTGTTAGCGCTGTATTCCTTCTTACAGCTGAGTAATATTCCATTGAACTCATTTACCACAGTTTCTTTATCCATTCATCTGTTGATGGGCATTTGGGTTGATTCCAACTTTTGGCATTAATGAATAATGCCCTGTGAACTTAAGTGTGCATATATCTGTTTGTCACCTTGTTTTCAATTCTTCTGGGCATATACACAGCAATGGAATTGCTGGATCATATGGCAGTTCTACAGCTAGTTTTTTTTGAAGATCTGCCAAACTGTCCTCCACAATGGCTGGACCATTCTATATTCCCATGAGCAGTGAATGACAGTTCCCATTCCTCCACATCATCTCCAATAGTTGTAGTCCTCTGTATCTCATTGTAGATTTGATTTGCATTTTCTTAATAGCTAGTAATATTGAGTCTCTTTTCATGTGCTTTTTAGCTATTTGTATTTCTTCCATGGAGAAGTGTCTTTTAAAGTTGCTTTCCATTTTTTAAATGGGTTGTTTGTCTTTATATTTTTGAGATGTAGAATTTCTTTATATATGCTGGCTATTAGGCCCCTATTATATATATGGTTGCCAAATGTTTTCTCCCACTGGTAGGCTGCCTTTTTACTCTCTTGATAACTTCCTTTGAAGTGCAAACCTTTTTAATTTTGAGGAGATCCCATTTATCTATTTTTTATTTCACTGCTCATGCTTTGGATGTGAAGTTCATGAACTCATTTCCCATTACAAGCTCCTGTAGATGCTTCCCTACACTATCTTCCAAAGTCTTTATGATGTTGACTTTTCTTTTTTTAATTTTTTATTTTTTTTATTGTGGGTAAAAGTCAAATTTTTAACAATACATACAATAATACCATCCACTGTATCCACGGGATATAAGCCCTCTCTCACTTGGAGGTGGAGTGGACATCACCATCCCAGTCCCCTCAGGATTGGGGGAGGAGCTGTGGACTGGAGTGATGTTGACTCTTATATTTAGATCTTTCCAACTTGAGTTGATTTTTGTACAAGGTGTGAGATGGTGTTCCTCTATCATTTTTGGATATGGATATCCAGTTGTTTAAGCACCATTTGTTGAAGAGGCAATTCTCTTCCAGTTGAGTGGTTTGGTGACCTTGTCAAATATCAGATGACTGTATACGTGATGATCTATATCAGAACTCTCAATTCAGTTCCATTGGTTGGTATGTCTATGGGGAACCACCAACCCAGGATTGCTTTTATCTTTGAAGTCCCATTTATCTTCAGAACTTAAAAATAAGAACATTAAATTAAGTATAAAGAGGATAAAATTAAATCATCCAAATAAAATAAATTCTATTCTGGGTTTATTCAGAAACCTGAAAGGAAAACTACCCAAAGCACAACTATGCTACTGAACTATTTTTTGGTAATACAGAAACTGAATGTTTCACCCATTTACATATATCCCATCAATCTTCCTCTTTTCAATATTTCTCTTATTTGTTCCTGCACTGCATTCATTGTATTGCCAAAATAAACTTTTATCAAAAAATATGCAGTTAGCTTTATCACCAGTTAAACTGTAGCAATTTATAAATACACATTTCCAAAAATGATAATCACAATACTTTCCTAAATCAAGTCAAAGAATTTGAAGAACATGTAACTAAAGACATAAAACATATTAAGTAGACACTGGGTGAACATAATGAACAATTTGAAAGCCTGCAGTGAAATGTACCAGACTTTATGGGAATGAAAGACATGATGGATGAGATAAAAATATATCAGAAGCACATAAAAGCTGATTGGAATGGCTCAAAGACAGAATTAGTGATTTTGAAGAGAAAACATCTGAACTTGAAAAGACAGAACAGACGGAGAAGAGGATGAAAAAAATGGAACAGGGCCTCAGGGAATTGAATAACAATGTGAAACACACAAACATATACATTATGGGTGTCCCAGAAAGAGAGAATAGAAAAGTAGTACAAAGTATATTTGAGGAAATAATCAGCAAAAATTTATGAAAGACATAAATATCAATATCCAAGAAGGAAAACACATCCCAAACAGAATAAATCCAAATAGACCTACCCCAAAACACATATTATTCAGAATGAAAAATATCAGAGATAAAGAGGATTCTGAAAGCAACAAGAGAAAAGCATATCATCATATACAAGGAACCTCAATAAGATGAGGAATGCCAACTTCTTATCAGAAACCATAGCAATGAGAAGATAGTGGCATGACATATTTAAGGTACTGAAAGAGAAAAAGTGCCAGTCAAAATTTCTGCATCTGGCAAAGCTGTTCTTCGAAAATGAGGGTGAGGTCAGAGTCTTCAAAGACAAACAAAAACTGATAGAATATGCTACCACAAGACCAGAATCACAAAAGATACTAAAGGGAGTGCTGCAGTCTGAAAAGAAAAAACAATAGCAGAAGGCAAGGAGAAGAGTGTAGAAATGAAGATTATTAGGAAGGGTAAATTAAAGGGTAAAAAGACAGACAATAGTACGCTATGACAAAAGAAATGCAAAGGACAAAATAGATGAAGTAATGCTTTTACAGCAATAACATTGAATATTCATCACTTGAACTCTGCAATCAAAAGATGGATTGATAGAATGGATTTTAGAAATTATATATATATAGAGAGAGAGAGTCTACAAGAGACTCACCTCAAATGTAAGGACACAACCAAGTTGGGCGTGAAAGGTTGAAAAAAAGATATTACATGAAAATAGCAACCAAAAAAAGAGCTGGAGAAGCAATACTAATATAGGACAAAAGAGATTTTAAGTGCATAAGTATTTTAAGGGATGAAGAAGGTCATTATATATTAATAAGAGTCAATTCAAGAAGAAATAACTATACTAAATATTTATGCTCCAACCTGAGTGCCCCAAAATACATGAGGCACACACTGGCAAGCTGAATGGAGAAACACATGTCTCTACAATAATAAATGGAGACTTTAATACCCCACCCTGTATTGGACAGAACATCAGGACAGAGGATAAAGACACAGAGAACTTGAATATATGTAAATGAGCTAGACCTAAGAGGCATCTCTAAAGCATTGCACCCTAAAACAATATGATATACATTCTTTTAAAGTGCTCATGGATCATTCTCCAAGGTAGGCCATATCCTGGGTCACAAGAGAAATCTCAATAAATTTAAAAAGATTAAAATCATACAAAACACATTCTCTGATCATAACAAATGAAGCTGGAAATCAATAATTGATGGAAAAAGAGAAAGTTCAGAAATACATGGAGATTAAACAACACACTAAATAATCAGTGGGTCAATAAAGAGATTTCAAGAGAATTCAGCAAATATCTTGAGACAAATGAAAATGAGAACACAACATATCAAAATCTATGAGACTCTGCCAAGGCTGTGCAGAAAGTGAAATTTAGAGTCCTCAATGCTTACATTAAAAAAGAAGAAAGAGCTAAAATTGAAGATATAACTTCACACTGGGAGGAACTAGAAAGAGCACAGCAAAATTATCCCAAACAAAGCCAAAGTAAAAAAAAGTAAAGATCAGAGCAGAAATAAATGAAATGGAGAAAAAAAGATCAATAGAGAGAAGCAACAAAACAAAAAGTCGGTTCTTTGAAAAGATCTATAAATTCAACAAACCCTTAGCTAGAAGGACAAAGAAAAAATAGAGAAGATGCAAATAAATAAAACCACAAATAAGAGGGGGGATATTACCACTATCCCCATAGAAATAAGAGAGATCATAAGAAGATACTACGAACAACTGTATGCCAAAAAATTAGACAATGTAGAGGAGATGAACAGTTTCCTAGAAACACATGAACCACCTGCACTGACCCTAGAAGAATTTGAAGACCTCAACAAACCAATTACAAGTGAAGAGATTGAAACAGTCATCAAAAACCTCCCAATGACAAAAAATGTATGACCAGATGGCTTCACAGGTGAATTCTAGGAATCATTCAAAGATGATTTAATATCAATCTTACTCAAGCTCTCCAAAAAATTGAACAGGAAAGAATGCTACAAACTCATTCTATGAAGCCATCACCTAATACCAAAACCATATAAAGATACTATGCAAAAAGAAAATTACAGACCAATATCTCTAATGAATATAATTACAAAAATCCTCAATAAAATATTTGCAACCCAAATCCAAAAATTTTAAAAGAATTATACAATGCATCAGTGGGTTTTATTCCTGGTTTTTGAAGGTGGTTCAACACAAGAATATCAATTAATGTAATAAAATATATTGATAAATTGAAGAATAAAAATCACACAATCCTTTCGATTGGTGCAGAAAAGGCATTTGACAAAATAGAGCCACCTTTCTTGATAAAAAAAAAAAACTCCAAAAGATTGGCATAGAAGGAAGCTTGCTCAATAGGTTAAAGTGTATATATGAAAAGCCTACAGCTAGCATTTTACTCAATGGTGAAAGACTGAAAACTTTCTCACTGAGATAAGAAACCAGCCAAGGATGCCCACCATCACCATTGTTATTCAATATTGTGCTATAAGTTCTAGCTAGAGAAATTAGGCTAGATAAAGAAATAAAAGGCACCCAAATGGGAAAGGAAGAAGTGAAACTTTCACTATTCACTGATATTATGAGCCTATATTTAGAAAATCCTGAAATATTCCCCCAAAAATGACTGGAATTAATTGAGAAATTTAGCAAAGTGGCAAGATAGAAGATTAATATGCAAAAATCAATAGCATTGGGAAGCAGACGTAGCCCAATGGTTGACTGCTTGCTTCCCATGTATGAGTTCCTGGATTCAATTTCTATCCCTGGTACCATAAAAAAATTTTTTTAAAAAAGCATTTCTATACACTACTGATGTGCATCTGAGGAAGAAATCAGAAGAAACATTCCATTTATAATAGTGACTAAAAGAGTCAAATATTTAGGAATAATCTTAACCAAGGGCATAAAGGTCCTGTATTGAAAAAACTATAAAACATTGCTGAAAGAAACCAAAAGTGATTTAAATAAGGGGAAGAACATTCCATGTTCAGGGAATGGAAGACTAAATATTGTTAAGATGTCAGCTCTTCCCAAACTGATTTTCAGATTCAGTGCAATCCCAATAAAAATCCCAACTGTCTTTTTTGCAGAAATGGAAAAACCAATGATCAAATTTATATGGAAGGGTCAGGGACCCAATAGTCAAAAAGTTCTTAAAAAAAGAATAATAAAATTTGAGGATTCTCACTTCTTAACTTTAAACAAATTTCTTAGCTACAGTTGTAAAAACAGCATGGAACTGGCATAAAGACAGGCAGATTGACCAATGGAACCAAATCAAGAACTCAAAAATAGATCCTCACAGCTACAGTCAAGTAATTTTTGACATGACTGCTCAGCCTACCCAGCTGGGCCATAACAGTCTATTTGACAAATGGTGCTGGAAGAACTGAATATCCATATCCAAAGTAAGAATGAGGAAACCTATCTCACACTTTATATAAAAGTTAGCTCAAAGTGAATCAAAGACGTAAATATAAAAGCGACAACCATAAAACTCCTAGAAGAAAATGGAGGAAAAGATCTTGAAGCTCTAGTGGTAAGCATTAGTTTCTTAAACCCTACACTCAAAGCACGATCAACAAAAGAAAAAATAGATAAATGTGACCTCCTCAAAATTAAATACTTTTGCACCTCAAAAGACTTTATCAAAAGGGTGAAAAGGCAACCAACTCAATGGGAGAAAATATTTGGCAATCACATACCCCATATGGGCTTAAGATCCATGATCTATAAAGAGATCATACAACTCAACAAAAAGACAAACTGCCTGATTTTAAAAATGGGCAAAAGACTTGAAAAGACAATTGTCCAAAGAAGAAATACTAATGGAAGAGAAACACATAAAAAATGTTCAACATCACTAGCGATTAGGGAAATGCAAATCAAAACTACAATGAGATATGATTTCACACCTATTAGACTGGCCTCTATTACATCTAATAGATGTGAAATGATATCTCATTGTAGTTTTGTCGAGTGGATGTGGAGATATAGGAAAGTTTAATTCACTGTTAGTGGGAATATAGAATGGTACAGCCACTGTGGAGAACTGCTTGGCAGTTCCCAAGGAAGTTGAATATAGGTTTATACCAGAAGTACAGAGTAGAGACAAAAACAGACATCTGCACACCGATGTTCATATAGACATTATTCATGATTGTCAAAAGTTGGAATCAACCCAAGTGTTCATCAACTGAAGAAAGGATAAACAAATTGTGGTGTATACACTCGATAGAATATTATGCAGTGGTAAGAAGAAATGAAGTGTTGAAGCATATGACAACATGGATGAACCTGGAGGACATTCTGTTAAGGGAAGCACAAAAGGACAAATACTGTATGATTATGCTAGTATGGGTTAAAAATATTGTGAAAACTCAGGTTAATAATTAGAATGTAGGTCACCAGAAAACAGAAGGAGAGTAGAGCATAGAAAGCTGAGGATTAATCTGTGCAGAACTGGTAAAAAGAGGCTGTAAATCTTTGGAAATGATTAGAAATGGTGAAAGCACAACATAGTGTTTGTAACTACAAGAGCCATTATTTAGGTATAACAGTGATTATTTTAAGAAGTCTTAGGAAAGCTAAAAAATATAATATGGAACTGTGTAAGACAGTAAAACTTCATCTAAAACATGAATATGGGTGATAATTGCATATATAAGACTTGTTTTAACAAACCCTAAATACAATTAACTAAAAAAAGAAAATAGAATAGCAGCTATGTACGGCAGCGTAAGCATAGAGAGACTGAGCTGATTAGTTTTGTTTGGTTAATTGATTTTTGATGTTTATTATTATTATTATTACTACTTGAATAAGGAAAATTCTCTAAAAATAATTGAAAAGATGAATGCACAAATAAGCGATTATGCTGATTACCACTGATTGTACACTCTGGATTGATTTATGCTTTATTTTAATATGTATCAATAAAATTGATTTGTTTTTTAAAAAATAGGCAAATGACTTGAATAGACATTTCTCCAAATTTGATACAGGAATGGCTAAAAAGCACATGGAAAGATGCTCAACATCACTAGCTACTGGAAATAAAATCAAAGCTGCACTCACTAGAATGGTTACTATTAATAGAACAGAAAATTAAAATGACTGAGAATTTGTAGTGAAATAGGAACATTCATTCATTGCTGGTGGGAATGTAAAATGGTGCAGCTGCTGTGGAAGACAGTTTGGCAGTCCTCAGAAACAAAGTATGGGATTACCATATGACATGGCAATCCTTCTACTAGGTATATACACAAAAGAATTGCAAGCAGGGACTCAGTTATTTGCACATTGATGTTCTTAGTGGCATTATGCACAATTACCAAAAGTTAGGAGCAACCCAAGTGTCCATCAACCAATGAATGGGTAAACAAAATGTAGCATATATATACAACAGAATACTATTCAGCATTAAAAAGGAATGAAGTTCTGGCACATGTGACAATGTGCATGAATCTTGAATGCATTATTTTGAGTGAAAGAAGCCAGACACAAAAGGACAAATATTGTATGATCTCACTGATATGAAGTAATTACAATAAGCAAACTCACAGAGTTAGAATCCAGAATATAGATTACAGGGGCTCTATTGGGTATAGTGAATGGGGAGTTGATGCTTAATTTGCTCAGAATTTGTATTTGGGTTTATTGTAAAGTTTTGGAAATGGATGATGGTGACAGTAGCACAACATTGTGAGTATAATTAGCACTGGATTATATATGTGAATGTGGTTAAAAGAGGATATTTTTGGTCATATATGTGCTACCAGATTAAAAATTAAAAGGTAAAACATAGGATTGTACAACACAGTGAACCCTATGGTAAACAATGGACTACAGTTAATAGTACAATTACAAACATTCTTTCATGAATTATATCAAATGTACCACATTCATACAAAGTGTTAGTAATAGGGTGATATATGGGGGAAAAATCCACCCTAATGTAAACTATGGAAAGCTAATAGTACAATTATAATATTCTTTCATCAGTTATAAGGAAAGTACCATGCTAATGCAAGGTTTTAATAAATAGGGGATAAATGGGAATGTGGTAATTTTTACATGATTTTTCTGTAACCTAAAATTTCTGTATTAAATTTTTTAAAAAATTATAGATAATTAATATGGCCCATAGTGTCAGGATGATCCATCAAAAATTTTTTGTGACATATTCCTTCTCTGCATAATAAGGGCCCTAATCAAGATTTAGGGCTGAAACTAAATAAGAAAAATCATTTAAAAAATAATCCTTAAAAATGTGCTAGCTTCTCTTCTGAGAAGATTGCAGTGTAGAAACATACAGGGTTCACCACTCTTCTAAAAACAGCAAGAGGAAAGTCAGAAATTTCCTAGAAAATAACTGTCCTAGAAGTTTGCAGACCAGGGAGTGTTGTCTACTATCCAGGAGGAAGAAGGACTGGGAGATGGAGAAGCCAAAACAATAACTGTTTAAGTAACACAGGTGCCCATCCCCCAACCTCAAGGCAAGTACTCTCAGTATAGACCAGGTGGCTGCCACTGACACAGAGGGGAGTGCAGATTTTTCTTCCCTGGGGAAAGAGAGGGCATGGCTGAGGGAGAATACAGCTTCTGATTAGCGACTTTGTACCATGGGGCCTGGCTCTGTATCAGGGCCCTAGCTGGCCCTGAGGGTTAATACCTACAGACATTATTTCAGCACCAGATGGAGGGTGGAGAAAATATGCTCCCCTCAAATGCTGCAGATAAAGGTTTGCCAAAGATCACCACCTGCTGGCAAGCCAAAACAATGCGCCCCAGATATTCTGAAGTGAGGGAAGCAGATGTAGATCAAGTGGTTGAGCACCTCATTCCCATGTATGAGGTCCAGGTTTGATCCTGGGTGCCTCCTAAAAACAAACAAATGGAAAAAAAATAGCTCTCATTGGGGAACAGATGTAGCTCAGTAGCTGAGTGCCTGCTTCCTTGGTTAAATCCTGGGTAGTTCCTGAAAAAAAAATAAGAGAGGTTTTTTGGCATCTTTATTGTCCCTCTCCCAAGGGCCCTTGGAAATTGATCTGTACCCCATTAGTGGGTCCCTGTCCCTGTCCCTGTTTTCATCAGTTATATGTAGGCAATTTTAAAGACTAGAATGTTTTGAACAAAGAATCAAAGCAGAGCCATACACAAAGCCAATCAACATCAAAATCCTAGGCAAGTGAGAAAAACTGATCATCAGAGTAAACTCACCATCATAATCAGATGCTTAGACATCGACAACATATCACAAACCCTATTGAGAAACAGGAAGACATGGCCCAGGCAAAGGAACATATTAGAATGTCATATTAAGCACAGGATTTGAAGCAACTAATCAATGATGTCCAAAGAAATCTCCTAATGTAATTCAAGAAGTTGAAGGAAAATATGGTTACAGATATAAAGGATACTATGAAGATGCTGGGCAAGCTTAAAGAAGAATTTGAACACTTGAACAGAAAAATAACAGAAATTATGGGAATGAAAAACACAATGGATGTGATTAAAAGTACATAACAGATATCCAAGTTGGCAGAGTAGGGAACAGTAGGATGCACTTTTCCTCAAGAAACTGTGGGAAGGATACAGAATAAGTGGAACCAAGTGGTAAAGAGGATTCCTAACACAAAACCAAACAAAAATGAAACCCTAGACCAGAAAGAGAAACTAACCAACAGAATAAGCCCATCAAGGTAAATGGATGCCCTAGACATCAACAAATATTTACAAGCCATATTAAAAAACTGGGAGTCATAGCCCACTCCAATGAACAAACTAAAAAGCAGGAGGAGAAACACACTGTGGAACAACTAATCAAGGATGTCCAAACAAATATCCTCAACACACTGAAATGAAGGAAAAGATAAAGGATCTCTTTCTTCTAGGAAAACATACAAAACAAATTGTAAACATACATAAAAAGATAACAGATCAGAGTGTTCCAGGAAGATGGCATCAGAGTAGGCAGGCAGGGCTCAATTCTCTCACAAAACAATGGAAAAAGGGCCAAAAGCTGTTCAAGGGACCTTCTTTGGAGGTCAGCAGTCCAGGACAGTGCTATACAACTTCCAGGAGGGCAGAGGAGAGAGAGGCAAAGAATCCAAAACAAATAATGTGAATTACCAAGCTCCTGTAGCAACCAGAAAGGGCTCCCATAACCCACACCCAAGATATATAGCCTGGGTAAAACTCCTGGATCACTGCAGCTGACTGAGAGGGAAACACATCTTCCTCCCTGTCAGATGCCATGAAGAAAAGGGAGTGGCAGTCTGGGAGGGGCTTTTCTTCAGTGAATCCAGCCAGCAGAGCCTGCTTTGAATCTTGGCTCTGGCCCGACAAAAACACCCCAAAGCAGAGATTGAAAGAAGCACCTCCTTGGAAAAGTGTGTTGAGGAGTGCTATCTGATGGCAGGTCTTGAAATTGCAAGGAATAAACTCCTTTTAAGGCTCTCTTAACCCAAATTCCTGGGAGGAAATGTTCACCCCATTAGTGAGTTTCTGGCACAATTTTGATAACTTAAGCTGGGCAATTTAAAAAAAAAAGACTATTTATTTCTCCCCCCTCCTCATTGTTTTTTGCTGTCTGCTATCTGTGCGTTCTTCTATGTCTGCTAGTATTCTCTTTAGGCAGCCCTGTGAACTGATCCTGGCACCTTCTGGAGTGGGAGAGAGGCACTCAATCTCTCATGCCACCTCAGCTACCTGGTCAGCTGTGTCTCTTATTGTCTCTCCTCTGTGTCTCTTTTTGTTGCATCATCTTGCTATGCTGGTTCTCTGAATGGGCCAGCACTCAGCATGGGCCAGCACTCCTGGGCAGGCCAGGACTCCTGGGCAGGCCAGCTCTCCTGCATGGGCCAGCTCTCCTGCATGGGCCAGCTCTCCTGCATGGGCAAGCTTGCCTTTCATGAGAAGTCCCCAGGAATCTAACCCAGGACCTCCCATATGGTAGATGGGATCCCAATTGCTTGAGTCACATCCGTTTCCCTGTGGGCAATTTTAATAACTTAGAATAAGTTGAACCAAATATCAAAGACAAGTTTTCAAAAAAAAACAATAGGCATGAAAGAGAAATTGGCCATCAGAGTAAATTCATCAACATATTCAGATTCCTAGACATAATAAAAAATTACAAGCCACACTAGGAAACAGGAAGAGATGGCCCAGCCAAAGGAACAAACCAAATATCCTGAAGACATACAGGATTTAAGACAATTAATCAGTGATAATCACACAACCCTCCTAAGTCAATTCAAACAAATCAAAGAAAATACAACTAAAGAGATAAATCATATTAAGAAGACACTGAGTGAGCATAATGAACAATTTGAAAGCCTGCAGAAAAAATTAACAGAACTTACAGGAATGAAAAGCATATATATAGAAGAACTGAAAGCAGTGACACAAACAGACATCTGCACACCAATGTTCATAGTGGCATTATTCATGATTGACAAAAGATGGAAACAACTCAGGTGTCCATCAATTGAAGAATGAATAAACAGATGTTGGTGTATACACAAAATGGAATATCATGCACCAGTAAAAATAAATGAAGTCATGAAGGATATAACAACATGGATGAACCTGGAGGACATTATGTTGAGAGAAGCAAGCCAGACACAAGTGGACAAATACTGTATGATTGCACTATCTTAACAAAATAAATTGTTTAAATCATGGAGTTAATAACTAAAATATTGGTCAACAGAAAATAGAATGACATGAGAATGGGAAGCTGAACATTAACCCATGCAGAATTAGTTTTAAAAGTTGTTTGTAATCTTGGGAAGTAAATAGAAAAAATAAAGCACAAGAGAGTGTTTGAAACTAGCAGTACTATTATATGAGTATGACAGTGTTTGCAAAGATAAGTCTAAAGTCATGTATATTACTAGAAGGAAAGTTAAAACATGTAACATGTGACTGAATAACACAGTTAAACCTCAAGTAAAATATTAATATGGGTGATATTGCATATATAAGACTGTTTTTACAAAATATAAATACAAATAAAGTGAAGAAATGGAAACAGAATAGCAGCTATGTACAACAGTGGAAGCATACCAAGATTGATAGGTGATAAGGTTTTTTTGTTTGTTTGTTGTTAATTATTAATATTATTGGAGTAATGAAAGTACTCTAAAAATGATTGAAGTGATAAATGCACAACTATGTGATAGTACCAAATACCATTAACTGCACACTTTGGATGAATTTATGCTTTCTTAATATGTATCAATAAAATTGATTAAATCACAAAAGGTAACCGACCTTATGGTGATGAAATGCACAATGCAAGAAATGAAAAAAATACTAGGAATATGCACAGTGCCTAGCAAAGGAGGACAAATACACCAGGACCTTGATTCTGAAGCTTGTCCTTATGAATCTCATTCTTGTGAAATTGAAACTTAGCCTAGTAGTATAAATTGCCTAAGAGTTACATCCTGAAAGTCTCCTTGTTGCTTAAATATGGCCTCTCTGTAAGCCAAATTCAGCATATAAACTCAATACCTTCCCCCCAGTGTGGGACATGACTCCCAGGGACGAGCCTCTCTGGCACCAAGGGCTTATTACCAAGTGCCAACCAGCATGGCATTTGGAAAAAATACCTTGAATAAAATGGGACAATATTAAATACAAATGATATTTTATAGCTAAGAGATTTCAAAATGAGTCGAGATGTCATTCCAGAGGTTATGCTTATGCAAGTCTCAGGAGGATCTCACTGACTGCCACAACAAACAGGGCCTCAAGCAGTGGTCTCCTGAGGGCTCTAGAGACATCTAGACACTATAGGCAGGGGAAACAATCCCAGGAGTTTGGTACCATGTCAGTGGGCCTTACCTTGGAATACATGATAACCTATCATGTATTCAGTGTATTGCAGTTAGACTCATTTATAATTTCATGATAATTACATGATAATTTATAATTACATGATATAATTTATATATATAATATATATTAATATTATTTATATATATAATTTATATATATAATTATAATTTATAATTACATGATAACCTATCATGTAATCAGTGTATTGCAGTTAGACTCATTTATAATTTCTCTACACATAGCTCTTCTGCCCCTCTTAATTGAACCTATAATTATAACTATACCCAAATATATATGTGTCTCAGAGACATAAATCTTCTGGCTGTTCATATGCTGTTTGAGCGCTGACTCTCAGAAGAGTTGCAGCCAACACCTACTTTCCCATTCATCAGACTTGCCCAGGACAACTAACAAAATGATGATGATGGCAAGACCCATCCCAAAAAACAGAGAGTATCTACAACTGCAAGCAAGAGAGTTCTATCCATCTTCCCCATGGGATCGAAGTCCCCTCTCAATCAGAAGCAGAGTAGGCATCACCATCCCCAAATCCTCAAGACCAAGGAATGAACAAATATAATGGGGGAATGCATCTATAAAATAAAGTAGATTTATTATTCTAGTAATGGAAGAACTTGTAACATTGATATAAAGGCAGTGGTCAACAGAAGTTCTGAGGGGAGGATGAGGGAAGAATAGGTATAACATGAAGCATTTTGGGGACACTGGAATTGTTCTGCATGACACTGGAATGACAAATATAGAACATTACACATTTTGTCAAAACCTATAAAATGGTGCAGTGCAAAGTGTAAAGTAAACCATAATGTAAACCATACACCAACCCATGGTTAGTAGCAATGCTTCAATCAGTGTTCATCAATTGTCACAAATGTATCACACTAAAGAAAGATGTTGTTAATGGGGAAAAGTGTGGAAAGGAGAGGGGCTGGGGTATATGGAAATCCCCCTATATTTTTTATGTATCATTCATATAATCTAAAGTTTCTTAAATAATAATAATAATATATACTAGAAGCATATAAGAGCAGATTTAAGAGGCAGAAGAAAGAATTAGCAACATCAAAGACAGGACATATATGTATAGAGCAGATATACAAAAACAATGGAAAAGCTTCAGCAGGCACCCAGGGTACTTAATGACAACATGAATCTCTCAAACATATGCACTATGAGCAAGCCAAAGGGAGAAGAGAAGGGAAAAGGGGCAGTAGGAGTGTTTGAGGAAATAATAGCCTAAAATTTCTCAACTCTTGAGGAACATGGATATACATGTCCAGGAAGGTAGGCAAACTCCAAGCACAATAAATCCTAGCAGTCCTTCTCCAAGACACATAATTATAAGATTGTCAAAGCTCAAGATAAAGAAAGAATCCTTAAAGCAGCAGAATAAAAGAGATCCATCACACATAAGGGAAGCACGATATGATTAAATGCTGGTTTTTCACCTGAAACCATGAAGGGAGAAGGAAGTGGGATGACTTACCTAAGGTGCTGAAAGAAAAAAAAAACCTGCCAGCCGAGAATTCTGTATAGAACAAAACTGTCATTCAAAAATGAGGGAGAATTCAAAATACTCACAGATCAACAGAAAGTGAGAGAATTTGTCAACAAGGGTCTTGCCTTCAAGAAATACTGACAGGAGTTCTGTAGGTTGAAAGGAAAAAACAGGAGAGAGAGGGTTGGAGGAGAGTGTAGAAGGGAAGGCTATTGGTAAGAGTAACTTAAAGGATAAAAATAAAATACGACATAAACAAGCCTAAAGAAGAAATGGCTAAAGTAAGTACTGCCTTGATAGTAATAACATAGAATATTAATGGATTAAACTCTCCAATCAAAACACAGATTGGCAGAATGGATAAGGAAATATGTCCCATCTACATGCTGTTTACAAGAAACTCACCTTAGACACAGGGACACAAACATGTTGCAAGTGAAAGGTTGGAAAATGATTTTACATAAAAACAGTAACCAAAAATGGCAGGAGTAGCTATACTAATATTGGGCAAAATATACTTTAAATACAAAACTGTTGTGAGAGACAAAGAAAGACACTACATGCTAATAAAAGGGGTACTCTACCAATAAGAAAGATCAATCATAAATATTAATGCCCGTAATGAGAGCCCCAAAATACTTGAGGCAAATAATGGCAAGATTTAAGGGGAGAAAAAAATGTCTCTACAGTCACAGTGGGGGACATCCACACACCATTATCACCATTACACAGACTATCTTGAAAAAGGCTTAATAAAGAAACAGAGATCTTTCATTAGAAGAGCTAGAACTAATGAGCTTATACAGAAAACTACCCCCAAAAGCAGCAGTATATACATACTTCTCAAGTGCTCATGGATCAATCTCCAGGATAGATCACATGCTAACTCACAAAAGAAGTCTCAATGAATATAGAAAGATTGAAATAACACAAAACACATTCTCTGACCACAATGGAATGAATCTGGAAATCAGTAAAGGATGAAGAACCAGAAGAGGCACAAATATATGGAAATTGAACAATCAGTGAGTCTAGGGGGAAACTGCCAGAGAAATCAATAACTACCTCCAAGTAAATGATGATGAGAACACAATGCATCAAAATTTATGGGATACAGCTATATTAGTTCTGAGAGGGAAATTTATAGTACTAAAACACTTACATTGAAAAAGAAGAAGAAGTTAATCAAACACCTAACTGCATACCTTGGAGGAACAAGAAAAAGAACAACAAACTAATCCCAAAGTAAGCAGAAGGAAAGAAATAATAAAGATTAGAACAGAGTTAAATAAAATTGAGAATTAAAAACTTAGATTTAACAAAATCAAAAGGTGGCTTGAGAAGATGAATAGTTTTGACAATCCCTTAGCTAGACTAGCATAGAAAAAAAGAGGGAAGATGCAAATAAATAAAATCAGAAATGAGAAGGGGATATCAACACTGACACCACAGAAACAAAGAATATCATAGGAGGATACTTTGAAAAATTATATGCCAACAAGACGGAAAATTTAGATGAAATGGATGAATTTCTAGAAGCACACAAGTAACCTACATTGATGAAAGAAGAAATAGAAAAACTTGACAGACCAATTACAAATACTGAGGTTGAATTTGTCATCAAAAAACTCTCAACCAAGAAAAGCCCAGGACCAGATACCTTCACAGATGAATACTACCGATCATTCTGGAAATAACTAATTTCAATCCTCCTCAAAGGAGGGAACATTACCTAACTCTAATACCTAACAACATCACCCTAATACCAAAGACACATAAAGATGCTACAAGGAAAGAAATCTATAGAACCCATCTCTCTCATAAATTTAGATACAAAAACCCTTGCTGATCAAATCCAACACCTCAACTGAATTATGCACCATGATCGAGTGAG